>LKEA01000131.1:0-17608 GCA_003795315.1 Cytospora schulzeri
ACTTATACTTTACTTTTATAAATATATATAACTATAATTAGTTTTATGGTTATTGAAGTTAATAGTATTCTAGTATAATTTGTTAAAGTTAATGAGTTGTAGGTGTGAAAATGCGTTCCATTTCTAGGGCTGTTCCATTTCCCTGGTGGGGACTCTATATATCTCCTACTTTAATATTCCAGACTTAGTCTAATATAATTCCCCCTTTATCGGCTTCACTAAAAGAGTAGCTTATTATTCTTTATCGAAAATAATTTATAATTAACAGCGAAAAGTATTTTCCTAATTATACTTAAACGTTTATTTAGCTAATAACAACTTTTATTTCTAAATATGTAATAGTGAAACGTAATGCTATATTGACTAATAATAATATATAGTAAATGTATTATAACTATTTAAGTACTATAAGACTAAGATATTAGTATTTAAAGTTTAAATGTATTCTATACCGTAAAGAGTTACGTATTATACTATACTAGCGTATATACTTTGCTTTATATATATATATATATATATCGTATATAATACCCGACCGACTTTCCTAACTAGTTGCTGTATGATCCAGGGATACTATAAGATTAGACTACGGTTATAGTCCTACAGACAGAAACTATACTGCTTTTATTAGTAGAAGTATAATAGTACTGTAGCTACAGTATAGGTCTATAAATATAATACATTAATGATATATATACTTACCTTACCTAGTACTTAATAGTTATAGAAATAAGAGTATCTAAGCTAATCCTTATTTATAACTACTTAACTATTACCCTTTTTTATATCTTTGTATTTAGCGTAATTCGCTAACTTTATACCTATAAAGCTTAGTAGGTTTCTACCCTTTAAGTATAACTATTTAAGTTATTCTATATCACTTTATATTTATAGAGATATTAAATCTTTATCTATATACTACGCTTCTTCAAGTATACTAGTATAACTAAACATACTATAATCCTATACTACTTAGCCTTTGCTATATTATAACGGTTTAACAGCGTCCTATATATACTAATACTCTTTAGTTATACCTTTTACGCTGCCTGTATTATTATACTATAGAGCTTAACGTTATATATATAAGACGTTATATAATGAATGCTAAATATTTATACTCTTAGCTTATATAACTAATTTCTAATAAAATACTAATTATTATACGTTTCTTATAGTAAGCCCTTGACTTTGTTACTATACATCTTGAACTACTTATTTACATGTAGTATACGATATAAAGACTAAACATATGTTAGTAGAGTTATAAATTATGAGTAGTTAGAAGTATTTTCTTATAGTAATAGATTTCGAAAAGCTAAATATTTATTTACTTTCTTTCACAGCTCCTGAAATCCAGCGTACCTATAGCGGCTTTTAGAGCTTGCTCCTTTTCTTATAGAGAGGGCGGAAGTATATAAAAAAGTACTGATTTAGATTTATATAAATAGCCTATAGCTCTGATATACTATAGAGGTGTATATACTAGAATATAAATTTTAAATACAAGTCTTCTTGAATACTAAGTTATAGAAAAGATTGAGACTTAAAAGTAGTAAAGCGTAGTAGGTTTATTATATAAAATCACACCCTATAGTGATTACTTAGCTTTTCTGTTTATACTATAGAAATACTACTATATAATATATATAAATATACTTGGTAGGAATGAGCTTACTTCTTAAGTATAAAACTAGAATAATATTATAATTATAAACATAAACCCTTTAATTCGTAAAAGTATTATTTAATATCAGCTTTAGGCTATTCCTGAGATATAGTCTACGTAGACTATAGATATAGCGTTATTATATACATAATATATACTATAATATGTATATATATTATATATCTAATTGATTAATATATATTAGAATTCTTTCAACTAGTGTTCTAAAGACTAGTGGATATTGTTATCTGGTATATAGATATAATTTAGGAACTCTCCCTAACTTTCTCCTTAGAGGTTTTGGTTTGGTTATTATTATTGCTTTTATATATAATTTAAATACAGAATGTATTACTTTATAACCTAATCAGACTTGAATTTGTATTCTACTCTTAGGTTATATAACCCTTGCCCCTGAATAACCTGGTTATAAGGAGCGGCCTCTAATCTACTAGTTAAGTATAGTCTTTAGTAGAGCTAATTAAAAGCTTTAATTAGTACCTTTGATTAAATACTACTTACTTATAGTATAGGATAGCTAATAAGGGGGAAAGCAATAGGCTACTATTTTTAGGGCTTTCTAGTTTAGTAATACTTCGCTTATCTATATAAATTGTATTCAAGCAGTCTTTTAATACTAACATATAGTAAAGCTTTATTAAGCATTCAATATTATATAACAATATTTTCTAGAAGAGTAGAGCGCTATATAAGAGTCTATATAATGTTAAATATAGATATTATATAGCTTGCATAGTTCTAATAATGCACTATTTATATAATAGCTTAACAAGTACTCTATAATTGTTTACAAGTACTATTATATTTATTAAATAATCTATAGTTTATATATAGTTAGTTATATTATTAATATACTATATATTATATAAACCGATATTGCTTAACTAAATACTAGTATATATTAAAGCTTAATAAGAATAGATCGATAAAGATAGTTTATTATAAGTAGTGAACTATATATGCTAGCAAGCAGTATATAGATAAACTAAAGCTAGTATATGTTAATACTACTACTAATAATAATGCTTAGGTAACTTATATAGAGATACGCTAAGGTATATTCTATATAGTATATACTAATTAGTACACAGTATAAATAGCTATAGACAAGAATTTTCAAATTATCTTTAAGCTTAAGTTATCTTTAGTATATACTATAGATAAATCTTTAAGTATGTAATATATTGTACAACTAGTGTCTAGACGTTAATATCAGTATAATATATATATATATATAATAGACCTCTTACAAGACTAGCTAAATATTATTGCTTTACATTCTGCTTAGTAGCCTGCATAGCTGCGTTATAATATAATAGAATGTTTTGGCTTAAATAATAGTTGCCTTATAAGTGAGTAAACTTTAACGTATTTTATACTATAAAATAGTTATAGTCCCAATTTTAAGTACAATGTATATACTAATCACTTAATAGTATAGTAACAAGATATTTAATAAGTAAAGCATATTTATAACATATACGATTTACTAAACTAAAGCTATAATATAAAGTGTTTATAATAGATTTTTTACTAATGTATAATATATGGGCTTATATTTATACTTAGAAATATACTGGTGAAACAAGTGTCTTCTAGCTACACTGGGGAATAGTAAGAATGATAATTTATGTTTAAAACGGTACAGTAGTAGAGTCCAGCTTCTTATATAAACAACGCAACAGTATTAAACCTTGTTCTCTGTTAGGGTAATTGTCTAGGCATAAACACATTTAATACTAACACTTCTGGTATAGCAATGCGTCTATATATATACCAGCAGTACTACTACGTGCCTGGTAGGCTAGACCTATAAGAGTTTATCACATATGATTAATACTTGCAAGCCTTATATAATATATATACTAGTTGAAATATGAATACACTTTATTCTAATATACACTAAACTGATATATAAGCCGAGGTTATAATACTTATATAAGTGTATAAGTTCTACGAAGGGCTAAAAACTCAACTATAAAGCTGTTTTATAATTCATAGGAGACTACTTTGTTTTTAGGGAGGGTAGTGCCTTAGGATTATAATATACTTAATAATAGAAGACCTAGGGATGTATATATATGGGCGTAAGAGGATTAGTAGTATTAGGTGAAAGTATTTTTACTTCTTAAATACTCAATGCTAGCTTAATTCTGAATTTTACTAGGAGAATAATCTTAATATAATTAAAGTTACTACATGTATTATAAGTATAACCTTTTGTATTACAAATAGGAATAATTATAGTTAATACTTGAATTAGGCGTAAATAGCACATAAAGAGGTAAGTTCGTATTTAATATACAAGAACTAATAAGTGTAGAACAAATGTGTTTCGGTGTAATAACTATATACAAATATAGCAAACCTTGATATTATATTATATATGTCTTATACATAATATTTCTACTAACACTAAAGTGTTTGTATTTCAGCGGTATGTATTCAATGGAGCTTTAAACGTCTAGGCTCATAGTATACGTTTAAGTAGCAGTTATAATATATATATACGCCGGGTTCTTATAAACAATATATATTACTACCTTCTATAGTCAATATACTCTATTATTACGTACATACGTATAATTATTATATAACTAAATATATAGACCTAAGCTAAATATGATATAAATGGATTGGAGTACTATTATATATAATATACATTAAAAGCATTAATCGGCAGTATGTGAACTAGTACTGCTTAGTGTATTCGATTAGATTATATGATAAATGTTATGTGGATATAATATATAATATATAGGACTAAGATCTAGCCTTGCTTTAATATAGAATATAATAGTTTTAATAGATATAACATGATATGTTAAAACAATACATTACAACAGTTGCTTTAAGCAATGTATTAGAATTTATATAATAATATGTTAGTATAATATAGTATATATACTATATGCTAGATATAACTATAGGTTATTCTATTATCTTTACAGAATACAGTTTTAATATTCTTTTAAGAGACATATTTAGAGTCAATAATGTATTATTCCAACTATTTTTACTATCTATAATATTAAATTAGATATAGTATTTAGTACTTATACAGAACATGCACTATAAAACTAATCTATAAGACCTAGGCTTCTGTAGCCTAATAAATATATTTTACTTGTATATATACTTATAGCCTTTAGTTATAGCCCCTCTATAATATATAAGTAGATTTCAAACTATAGTATCCAATATACTAGTTTTGATTTATGTTTAGAAGAGATTGAGCTAGATTTACGTTTACTAAATCAAAGTACTATTATATATTATACATTTCCAGTCATTCTCTATAGATCTTAATATCAATTCCAGTACTTAGTTCACCAGTTATGTTGATATTGAAATATATATATATAAGCTATTATATATTACTTATTTTAGGAAACATTATATATACCTAGTAATAGCTTTAGGTCTGCTTTTACATACCAGTGTATATATAAGTTACTATCTCTAGAGCTTTATAGTATATTTATTCAACATGATGTAGTATTATACTATATCGCTGATATATAATATTAGCTTAAAAGCTACTTACTAAAGGTTTAAGAAGGTATTTTTGATATATAACTCTGCATATATCTATATGATAATATACTCGACTAACGAAATACTATAATATATAGTAAATGGAAGTAGAATAGAAGCCTAGAAAGTATAATTAAAGAATTTAATTATATAATATAGTATTAAGCGGTAAATATAAGTATTCTTTAAAAGCACTTAATCTATATAAGCCAGTATAAAGCTATAAAGACTTTATCTTTGTAAAGCGATACTAATTCAGAAATTATAATTAATAAATTAGTTTATATGTCTACAATTCACTATAGTCTTAGTTATAAGGGCCCTAAATGATATACTTTGTTTATTTGTACCTGTATAGTAAGGAAATATAAATAAGGATAAGATAATAGTATCTCGTTTATTAATTAGTAAAGAATAGTACTTAGTTAAATGAAGTGAATAATAGGGCTTATATTCACTATATATTAATATTAGGCACCTTGTAGTCTAAGATAAGTAATATATAGGATTAATTTAAAGATATAAGCTATGGTCTATAAGCTGGGCCTTAAGCCTTTATTTTGCTGTAGTGTAACTAGTTTTCCGGAAGTACTATAGGTATCCTAGTACTGCAAACAATAATGTGTAGCAACCTTAGCTGAAGAAAGACTAGGAATTATAAATCCTTAACAGACTTTCTTAATTGGGAATAACTATAAAGAATACAAAGCTAGCTGTATGTAAAGTAGGTTTGCTTACTGACTTAAAAAAACATAAGAGGTGTTATTTGTATATATAGGCCTAGACTTCTGTTACGCTATAATAAACGTTGTTTAACTATTATATGCTTTACCTTTATTCCCAGGGATATAGTATAAGACTAGTTTATATTATATAGCATACTAATGAAATTAAAGGAAATTGTATATTAAAATGTATATTATTAAACTTAGAAATATACAAGTTTATTTATAAATAGTACTAAGTATTATATATATAATATAAATTATTGCGCTTACTAGCTGTCACAAACCACTAGGCTCAAATGGGCACGACATGACGGCAGGCAAAAGGGACATGGGGCACGTGCGCTCCCCACTGTAAATTAGTTATACAGTACAGAGTTTTCGTGCTTCTTCGAGATAGAATCATCAGACAACTACCAATCAACCCAACCCACCCTAAGGGGGCCTGTTCGTGACATTTTGCCTACCCGCTATAACGCGGGAGTAAAAATCAAGAGGCATTTAAAGTATTTGATTCATATAGTCTTTAGCCTTTGGACAATTTTACTTTTATTTTCCTTCCATTCATTTAACTTAGTTCTATCTTATTTTGTTATATCTAATATACTCCTTTTTATTTTACCGTTTTATTACCTTCCTTTTTATTCTATTTCTTCTTAAATAAATCGCTTATATTCTCCTCTCCCTTTAATAGTGTTTTTAGTATTTAATTTCTCTTTATTTTGATTAATATATTCCTCTTTATTTCGCTCTTTTGATCTTCTTCTTTTTTATTCTCTTTCTTTTGATTTACTTTCCTCCTCTAAATTTAATTTATATTTATTTAATTTATATTTATATAATTCTCTTTTATTCCCTTTCCTTATATTCCCCTATCCTTTATTTACCTCCCTTATATTACTCTATTTTACTTAATTTATATTAGTTTAATTTTTAACTATTTAATATATTCTTAATTATCTCCTTATTTTATTCCCTTTCTTTTTATACCTCTCTTTTATCCACTTCCCTTTTATTCATTTAATATTATAATAGTTTTTTTTATAAGAGATCAAGTTCGATATAATAAAAGTCTTTTGTTATATATAAATCAAAACTTAATAAGCTAAGTTATAAAATTTACTATACCTGTTCCTAAATATGGATATAAGTATTGTTATAAAGCTTTACTAATATATATATATATATCTAATTTATATGTATTTAAGTTTATATGTATTTAATTTACATATATTAAAGTTATATATACTTAATTCAGTTTTATTCCCCTTCTTTTTAGCTTTATAATAGAGTATCTATAGGTATAGCTTATATATTAGGTATATATCTATTTAAAAGGCCAACTTTAATAAGTTTTCAAGCTAAATAGGGTTTTAATTATAAATCAGGGTCTATATACTATATAGTTTTATACTACCCGGTAGGACTTTAATTATATAAGTACCCTCTTAACGCTGTATACTCCGTATTTGTCTTTAATTTCTTTCCTATTTATTTATTTTATATTTCTCTTATCTTTATATATTTTATCTATATTTATTTAATTTATATTTATCCTTTTACCTTTTTTATTCCCCCTCTCCTCCCTTTTATTTTTAGCTCTCTCTACCCCTAATTCCCCTTCCTTTTATTTAATTCCTTTCTAATCTCCCCTCCCTCTTTTTATTTCCCTCCCTTTTATTTACCTTCTTTTTATTTCCTCCTACCTATCTTATCTAATTTACTTTTATATAATTCCTTTTTTCAAAAAGGTATAAAGAGGGGGGGGGGTGTAAAGCTTTAAATTCAATTCGATTATAATCGAAAAGAATAAAGCCTTAACAATTAAATCAATAGTTGCTATTAGTATAAAGCGATTTCACGGGCTGAATTCCTTATCGGCTAACAGGGTGTTAGTATACTGACCTTTTACAGGCAAAAACACCTAATATAATAACCGCTAAATAAGATAGAGCTTGTAAATATAAAGGAAAGATAGTACTATTATACTATATATATATATTATATATAGGTATAATAATTTAAGTTTATACTTATATATCTTAATTCTATAGAGTAAATACTAGAGTCTATATATTGTATAAATATAAGTACTATATATCTACTATGTTTTAAAGTATTGATTTTCTCAGGTTATACCTTATACCTAAGTATTATATAAGGTTTTAACGATTAAACTAATATTATAAAGCGTAAAAACGAATATTTAAGAATAGTATAATAGATAGATATATAATTACTACTAGTCTAAAGTTAAGGTTAGATTATACTTACTATAAAGAGAATATAGTAGGACTATAATATAAATATTATTATAAAATAATATCTTATATATATTTTCCACTAATATATAAAATATCTAGATTACTTGTTTTTAGATAGCTACACCTTTATAAGTATATTATAGTTCTATAGCGGAGCCTTCTTCAACTATTTATAGTACCTTTATAGCTAATTATATTTATATTAAGAACCTATTCAATAGTATAACTAATATAAAGCTTACATTATAATGAATACTTTTAGTGTTGTAATATAATAACGTATCTGAATAGTATAAATAAGTATACGATAGTATAAATTATATTTAGGTCTCTAACTAATAATAAAGATAAATCTGAAGTTTTGAATTATACCTCTCCGGATATATTAAAGTACTACCTTACCGTTTTTACTATTTATTGCTAAGTTATTAGTTGCATTATCCCCTATATATAGTATACTATTCGAATATAGTTAATTCGATTACGTCTTATTAATTTATATATACTAACATGTGTTTTACATACCTAGAAAATACTATGGTTTATTTTATAATAAATAACATATGCCTTATAATATATTATATCAGATAGCATCTATATAATCTTTATATTTACGTCGTATCTTAAGTTCGTATAGGAATATATATAAATAAGTAAGACGTACTAAAGTATAAATATATCCACTAGAGTTATCTATATATATTTAAGATTGAACGTATAAGGCTAGTAGTGATATTAATATACTAGCTATCACTATAGCCCGTTATCTAAGGGGGAGAAATTAAAATATCTATTAGATAAAAGACATCGAAATTGCTTTATAACCTAAGAATATAACTGTAAAATGCTACTTTATAGGCAATTATATACATATAACTTTACGTCCTTCTATCTAAACTAATATATACTATACTCTAATTTAAGCTTTAAATAGGTTACTGCTACTTATGGTAGAAATACACATTTAGCTTATTAGTTTATATTAGCGGGTATAATATTAAATAACTATATTGAAAAGGCGTAACTAATATCAATAAATAGTTAATATATACTTTATATATAGTATTAGATATAAATATAGGTAATTATAGTATACTATTTATATTATATAAACTAGAATACTTGAACTAATACTCTGAGTCTATTATATATATATATATAAGTAGTTGAAAGTAATATATAGTTATTATATACAGAACTGTTATATTCTCTTTATATATCTATAAAGGACTTACTATGTTCTTAGCCTGCTCTATCCTTATTATAGTTCTTTATACTATAACGTTTCTGATATATTTCTACCTGAACTATAATTGTGTTATTATAGTGTATTTATATCTCGAGCTCTATAGTAAAGTTAAAACATGATTATTAGAATGTAGGTATATGGAATTAGACCGTTATTAGCCAGATATATTATATTACCAACATATATTATAGGTTAGAGTCTCTATACTTGTAAAGATATAAGCATGTAACTAAACCTTACTTAGTTGCTTTGCAAGTTTGTTAATTAGTATTTAAAAGCTGTAATACAACGTTAGTACTTAGTACCTCTAAGCTCTTATAGAGCTAGTATATATTAGTTACACAATACCTCTACTACTGCTATACACTTAAACTTAAGAAAGTGATAATAGTTGAATTACATATATATATAACTTATAGTATACTACTTGATTTTGTAATATACTTTAGATTAAGTGTAGTATCGTTTAGTACTAGCAGTATATATAATTAAATTAGATTACTAATAAGATGTTGTATCTTAAAGGCCTAGTTAGATGAGGTTTTAATACTGTAGGTATCACTAGTGAGCATGTTAGCTTAATATTATAAAATCAAGACTAGGACTAGGGCGCTATTATATATGTATTCTAGTAGTAGGACATAAATTTGGGTTTAAGATAAAGCTAATACTACTAATAAAAACTATAATATTATAGATCTTAATATTATATTATTTGCATATACTAGAGTATTATTTACAATTCAACTCTATAACCTAAATTCTGGTTGAGACAGTAATCTAATAATATTATACATTTAATATATAAGTATTTTATAAACCCTTACTAACGTCTTATACTGTATTGCGTTTGTGTATTATCTCCCCCTATACTACAGTAGGGCGCTAAAAGTCCTTCCCTATTTACCCCCGCTATATTTTAAAGTGCCTATATAATCACTAACCCTCAACCTTATAACCTTAATTGAACAATAACTATAGCCCTAATTAGCCTAAGCTTTATATTATTTATATTATCTCGATCTAACGATTAAAATAAGCTTTCTACAGAGCTCAGAACTATAGTTCTGGTTGCGTTAGAACTAGGTATACCTAGTAGCGATATATTATACCTGTTCCGGCTAGATCGTAAGACGGTCTATAATACACTTAAACGCTAGCAGCGCTATTAAACCTTACTATTACGACCTCGTTTTAGCTGTACGAGAAAGACTATAATTTCCGACGATTATTATATTAAGTTAACCGTTAAGTTAAACCCTAGGGTTAGCCTTAAAGACCTTATAAACTATACCCGCCTTGGAGTAGGTCCGATAACCTTAAGGAGACGAATTCACGCTACCGGCCTATCCTATCGGCCTATAGTAAAGAAGATATCTTTAAATAGGGCAGATATATAGTCTAGGTAAAGGTTCTAACGTTAGTAGTTACCTAGAATAGAGGAATTATATAATATATACTACTCGATTTACTAGTCCCGGACCTCGCTAACTACTACCTTAGGGATTCTTCTCGGACGAGTATAGTATTTAAATAATCCTTCTAATCTAACGGCCTACGTATAGCGATTACCTTCCGAGAAATATCGACGTAATCTAGTTAATCTAAAGGCCTACGTGAAGCCGACGATATCGATTATATTATAAGGGTCTATATAATAAGGTAGCCGAAGCCTACTAGTTATTATAGAGAGAGATAAAGGCTCTAAACGGAAGGGCTATAGTACTAAGCTATATATTAAAGCCTTTAAGGAAGGGCTCTTACTATTCTATAACGAGATACGCTATTTCCAGTAGGATAACGCACCTATTTACAAGGCTAAAGCCGTTACAGATTTCATAGATTACTATAATATTTCTATAATCGAATAGCCTTCACACTCGCCCGATTTAAACCCTATCGAGAACGTTTAGTAGATACTTAAAATAGTTATAACTAAATAATACCCTGATATAGGCGAATTACTTAAAAACGAGGCCGATATATCAAGGTTTAAAGAGGTAGTTATAAAGGCGTAAGAGGGCCTTAATCAAGGGGCTATTAACAGGGTGATCGAGTCGATACTACGGCGATTACGGGCCTTACGTAAGGCTAAGGGGTAGTTTATAAAGTATTGAAATCTATATATTTGTTATTAGATTCGATATACTTTCAAGTTAATTAGAATAAATTTGGCTGAGAAATAGCTGTTTATATGTTAAGGGGTATAAGGCTCGGATGTCGCTGATATGTGTATGGGGAAGGACTTTTAGGAGTGGAGTGTAGGTAAGAATTATAAGTAGTGAATAGGCTTTATACACTTTCTAATAATACGTCGGCTATACTGTGGCTACTAAGATACACCTTTAGTTCTTTTTAGGTTATATAGCTGGATTATACTAAAAGCTTGCTCTAATTAAACCTTAAAGTATATATACTTAAGATTATAAGTTATACATTTTACACATCTTGTGTTTAAGAAGTGTAGAAAGTCATGAACTATATAGACAATAACATATAATAGCTTTGTGTCTAGAACGGTAGTTATACATTTTTATTAATTACATAACAAACAAAGGTTATTTCTTGCATAATAGAAGGTTTCGGAATTGCAAAAGTTTATATAGAACTATACCTGTAATACTAAGTATATATTTAAATGATATTATTAATCCCCACTTTGAAAGTAAAAAAGAACATTTAGAGAAAGAACTATATTAGTAGGTTCATTAAAAGTCTAGATTCGATTACTACTATATATGTTATCCAAAAATGATATTCTAATCTGTAAAAACAGCCTGTTATTATTTATACCTATTTTGCTTACTCTTTATTTTTACTTTTTATGTTCTCTTACTCTATATCTTCGTTCATTACTATTACTCTTTATCCTTATGAAAGGCAAAGAAGACCTATTACTACTAGGCAGTATCCAATATATAGTAAATTGGTATATCTGATTTAAATTCAGCCTTTTAGTTTAAAGTCTTCGATTATACCATTTATGCATGGTATTCAACAATTAAGAACGTTGAATAAGATAATATCGGTTCAATAGCGAATCTATTATAACAGATAAAGCTGAATAATACTATAACTATCAGTTTAAGAACTTCGAACTCCGCTATTATAGTATACAGCCTTGTTGTATATATAATACAGGTAGGTCACTATCACTCAAATGTTGTACAAGCTAAAGCATTATGCTACTCTACATTTATATATAACCCCTCCTACTTTATTAAACGTTTCCTCTCACATATGCTTTATCCGCCTCTATATATTCTGATATTACCTACTAGAATTGCTGATTGTCTTACAATATATACAAAAGCCTCTTACATATTTAGGTGAAATAAAACCCTAAATGTATCCAAATAACCATTACTGCATATACCTATAACCTTATTATTGATGTTTTTAAAAGTTTAACTCTTGATATAACTACAATATATTGGACTTTTATTTAGTTGCCGTTCTTTCCTAGTCTAGTTAATACCTAATTTTATATATATATTAGGGTTTCGAGCTGTAATATTCATACGTAGTATACTTATTACATATTATAGCTTCGGTAAACTAGTTATATATATGTCCTAATATATCTGTAACAGCTGAAAAGATGATATAATGCATTTAGTATAAACCTTTCTGTTCTTGTAGTTAGTTTATTACTACTATAAAATAAGAAATATATATAAAGTGCGGATAAAATTATAAAATCTATCTTCTGGTAACAGCAATTCATGTTTTATTCTATATACTATTATGTATAGCTATAATTTGCTAATACACAATTAAGAAAAGAGAATTAGATATTATTATCATAATAATATGAAGAATTATACTTTATATACTATTTAGTGGCGACTAAAAGGTGTCATTTAACTTTGTATGGTTGTCTTGTTATATATATTCCTAGTATTATAAACCTTATATACTTTAGTAACTAGTATTGAAACTAATTATTTCATTGTCTATTTAAACTCGTCTTATATATTTATATGGTATCTCTCTCTCGGTGACTATTGTTATTTGAATATCTCTTACCCATCCTCTCTTTCTTATATGAAACAAAAACATATTATTCTATATCAAGCAATAGTTACAGTTGAATTTCAATGTTTAATATGTAGAAAATAAACATGTTATTAAACTTGTTATATATATATCTATATATATATATTGTGTTGCAGCTGAATACATACATATTGTATCATTGTATTTATAAATGTATATATATAAGCCCCTAATAAGCAAGATATACAAACTATATAGCAAAATGTAGAAGTAATGTTTTATACAATGTAGGTATGTATGAGCATATATTAATCAAGAGTAAGTAGCCTAGAAGTATTATATATTAGATCTATTAAAGTCGCCTATTTATAGTAATATGAGCTCTAATGTAAAGGTAAAAGTAATAAGTATATAATATCCTGTATTGGGCAGCTTTACTGATCAAGAACAGCTAGCCTATAACATATAGAATTATGTTATACACATTTACTAATATATAGTGTATATCATTAACATTACAGCTATATAGGTCTGGGGAGGGCATACTATATTCTAAAGATGATTAAATAGTGTTAAGTTGTAGATAGCATAATTTGTATCGTATAAAGCTAATTAAGCCATTTACATTTATATTAGATGTATATGTCCTTCTGTAGTGATAATATAGTATAAAGTTTATCTTACTCGAACAAGAGGATTGAGAGTAATCATTCCTTGCTAATTTAGATTAGAATATACAATACCTGTTATAAAATATCATTTATATCCTGCGTATTTATACTATAATCTTCGGTTTCAATATACGTTTTAGTTATACGTTATATAATCAACTAAAGTAAGGTTCTATTCTATATAGCTATAGAAGGAACTAGTTTATAAAGCCTATTAGCTTATTGTATTATGAGACATTTTAACTTGAACTTAATATCTTAAACCCGGTCTATACTAACATTTGAAATGTAAATACTTCTTTTACAAGCAACTATGATTTATATATATATAAAAACATATCTTAAGCTTAGTTTAGCTTTTGTTATTTAATAAATCTATATAGTGAGTGGTTCGTATACATATCTTATCACATAGTATTATTATTAATAAACTACGTCTAAAGTCTTTTAGGTTTATAATTCATACTCTCTGTATATCCTCCTCCTATACCTAGTTAGTCTCACTGATAATATACAAGATATCATAAAAAGTAATGTGGATACTAATGAAAATATATCTTAATTTAGAAACTATTGTTATGTTTTATAGACAAATAACTTAGCTTTGTCTTAAATTATTATATCATATTTTAGAAACAGCAAGATATTCCCTATAAACCCTAAAACGCATATAATATAATATTGTATTATCTCTATATATTAAATATGAACTAAGTATATAGCTTTAACAACTTAGATAATACCCTTTGTATATGCTTAGTTATACTTAGCTATATATATATATATATGTGATAATAAAGTTTTAGCTAAACTTAAGATTAGAAGATAACGTTCTTATAAGGTATTGTAACTCTTATATAATCAAGGACTATAATATATATATATATGCGTATACCGCTTTATAGTTAGGAACTCTTATTACTTTTGTCTTTTAAGATAAATAAATCTTTATATCACAAGACTAATACGTTTTAAGAATATATTAAATGTAAAACATTGTAAGTCGTAGCTATAAATAGATAGTACAATAGTTCTTTATAACATATACTTTTTAAATATATATATAATACTGTTGTTACAACATTTTAGTTATCTAAACTAAAGGCCTAAATGTCTGAAGTAGAGCTTAAACTATATAGTAGCATTATTATACTATATTTATATTATATATAAACGAGATAGTAAGACAGCTACACTTACTTGTATACCAGTATAATAAGACTATAGTAATAAGGGCCTTTTATACTCTTTTTGTTGTATATAGTAAATAATAGTCGTACAACTACTTACTATATATAATGTTATAAATCCTGTTTGGTTTAGAAATCACTATGTTCTATTTAGTTCTATTTATCTACTTTGGAAAGATATAGGTGTATTAATTAATATTTACAACATTTATAATCTTTAAGAAATATATATAATTTATATGAACTATCCAAGCTATAAAGCTTATATGCTCAAATTAAGATGGCTATAGTATTACTAGAATAACCAAAAGATAGTTGTATTATTAGTTAGTTGTCTTCTAATAAACAGTATAGCTGATTTATTACTAGTAGTAGTTAAGGTTATATAAATACTAATATAAATAAATGTATAGTTTTGAGATATATTTCAAAGAATACTTGTAATACAGGTGTATGTCCCTCTTTATGTAGTATATTATACTAGGGGCTTTTAGTTACGTTATTAAAGTCTTTTAGTCCTTGGTTTGTATACTTTATATACAATCATAAAAAATACTGTCACTATCTCGAAGAAGCACGAAAACTCTGCACTGTATACCTAATTTACAGTGGGGATCGCACGTGCCTCATGTCTCATTTGCCTGCCATCATATCGTGCCCATTTGAGCCTGGTGGTTTGTGACAAATACACTATTAACATTTATAAGGAAGTACCAAATAGTTGTTGTATACAGGTTGAACTATTGACGGAATATGCTGTAGCTTTAGATATAATAAAATAACAACTAGGATTATAAACTGGATATTAGTATATTGTTTAGTTTATAAACTTTATACAAGAAGCATTATAAACCTTTATGGAATATAATAAGTAGTATACTCCTTAAAGCCTCTTATAAGGTAGTAGGACTTGGGTTCTAATAATCTTGTTGCTTATACAGTATATCACTTCTTTAAAACTTAACATGCTAATCTCATAGTATTAGCCCACAATTAGACTATATATATCTACATATTTGTACCTAATAAGCGATGCTATATAGTTATCTTGCTTATAACAAGTCTTTCTATATGAAACTAATACAATAGTTTTAAAATAAGAAATATACTATACTATGACTAGGTGTAGATGATATATAGTATATAAAGTATAGGCTATTACTGAACTATGCCTTTTAAGAGGGTTTAATTACCTACATTCATGAAATGATTATTATTATTAATAAACTCACTTTATATAATAGAGGTGTATATAGTAATGTAACATAGAAGAATGATTTAATTTTGAGAGTTTGCTTTTGTAAAGATAGCTGATTAATTGCTAATCTTTACAGGTAACATTTACCTGCCTTATCTAGAGTTGTGCTTCAACTACTTATATTCTGTCTTATAGTTATACATCCTATTATTAAGCTTATAATATAGTAGTATATACTTTAGTACGTTACTAGGTTTGTGAAATCATATAGTTTCTCTAGTATTGTTATAGTAGAGTTAAGATTAAATAGCTTAGTAATATTATATCCCCTTTCTTTTCTATTTCGATATATATATTAACGATCCCGATTTAAGTTTTATATTTCCGGTTATAGAGATTTACCGATTTAGCGATAGAGAAGGGTAAGATATATTCTTATATAGTAAGAAGATTTCCTTCTAACTATACGTATCCTACTATTATAGTATTCGTATTCTTATTATAAAGCTCGATATCGAAAATAATTAATTTATATTAATATCGTAGAATATAAGGTTAGAAGAGTCTATTAAAAATAACTTTAGGCTTTTAAATAATACCGAACGGGATATTAATCGGTTTTTAGATTATTTTAGGGATAGTATATTGTTTTTAAAGAAAACGATCGGTCTTATTTTTTCCGGTCTTTAGTTTCGTAGCTAAGAAGTCGTATTTTCTTAAATTAAATATAGAATCTTAATATTAGTAATAAGTTCTAGTTTCGGCTAGTTACTATATAAATAGATCTCGGTAGAAAGATTATATATTAAATAGAATCTATAATAACGAAGTTTATTAATAGTATCTATATATATAATATTAATAAGAAGCTTATTGATATATATTTTCTTATATATTTTTATATTACTTTATTTTTTAATAAGTAATTAGATTAGAGTATTAATAGATTTAGCTTCAATAAAGTAAGTATAGAGATCGATTCGGGCTAGAAACCGAAATAGGAAGGGGGTATTTATTAGTTTAAAGCTATAGAGTTAATGGATAATTCCGAGATTAAGATCCGATCGGTATTTATAATAGAAATA
>LKEA01000132.1:0-10232 GCA_003795315.1 Cytospora schulzeri
TTAGAGGAAGTTTCTGCTTTGTTTCAGTATTGCCTTCCTATTTATTACAACACCTTACTAAGAACTATGCAGCTTAGATTATTGTAATATCGCTTGACCGTATTGTTACATTATATATAGATGTTAGCTCTAATACAGATTTGTTTATGCATTACATATAATGGAAAGCGTTAACGTTTTTACCTTTACTTGCTATAAATATATAAAATAAAACAGTCTATAATGTCTTTTACATATTTATTAACTGTTTATATTGTTATATGTTCATTTCCTATATATACAAGAACTATACATATAGTTATTCAAGGTGTTAGTACTTTAATAGATAACTTTTTATATATGTAAGCTTATAGTATATTAAGTGTTTATTGTTTTATAATGTTCCTTTATTAGCTATACAGGTAATATACTTCCTTAGCAAGTATAATTATTATATATATCTACTATTTATATCTTATAGAAGCAGCTCTGATATACATCGAACTAGAGATTGTACCTAAAGGAATATACCATTCTGTTTCCAGTATTTTATTATATGTAGCAGTTTAAATTTTAAGGAAATATGTTATATTCCTTTACATATTATATATAGTCTACTAAAAAGCAATCACTAAAATATATAATTTCTTTTAGTAAGTATCTGTTTATTTAGTATATATAAGAAATAGGTTTTATAGATAGATAGTTGTAACTAGTATTTATACCCATATGTTATAAAACTGTCTTTATTAGGTTACCTTGTTACATTAAACTTTGTAAAAGATGACTTAGTCTCCTGTACATAGAATAGGTTCCTATCATAATTGAATCTAATTGTTTTAATATTAGATTTAGTAGTCAGTACTTGCATTACGCCTCAAATACTATATATATCTTTATAAAGATATAGCGAATTCAGATTGAAGTTTAAACACAATACTATACTCCAAGTTTTATTATCTAGTGTAGCACCTATAAATACATATAACTATATAAGGTCTAAGTGGAGAAGGACTTCAGATAAAAGAGCTCTAATTTATATATCTCTTGTCTTTAGGATATACATCTTCATATGTTATATTATACTTCATTATATTATACTTCACTTGAATATATGGATTTAAAGTAGTGTAGAAACACTATGTCTATATAAACATCAAGTAAAGCCATAGGATACCTTTACAATCAGAACAATTATAAACCTGGTTATAAACTTTCTACTAACTGTTTCAGTTTCATATCAGTAAAGTAGCTACCCACTTTTAAATTATCTGTTATAAATATATGCTTAAGCGAATTTTAGCTACAAAATGTTTATAATAATTCTATAATTCTGTTTCTAATATATAACTAAGCAGGTTTTCAACTACCTATATTATAACTATCTGTTAAATAGATGTTTACTTTACTTTACAAAGTACTCTAGTGCGTTTATAGAAATTATAGAGTTAGCTTTTACCTATGTGTTAAAGTATTAGCAAGCTTAAGAAATAATGTATTGACTAAAGCAAATACTTTAATGATAATAGTATTTTAGGTTATATAGGAAAATAAACTTATATATATATTTGTTTGCTTACTCCTTATGAATAGGTCATGTTACAAGTTTCCTATTAAGCTTTCACCTTATATCCTAAGTTATGAATCATATATGGGCTTTTCTTATATATAATCCAGTACTATTAGCTTAAAGTATCACGCTTTTATATAAATAAAACTTGAATTAACTAGTAAGGATTAGTATCATATATACTGACTAGTAAAAGACAGGATTAAATTATATATCTGTTTTGTCTTAGTACTAGGTGCAATGGTTACGCTATAATCTCTATTATAGCTGTATAGCTTATAGGGTATCTGTAATAGTTAGTCTATTAATCCTATAACTTCCGATTCTAATACGTTAAGTATTTATCTTAATTCACTAGTAGGTTTCATACTTATGGTTATTAGGCCTAAAGCTACATATGTTCCTTATATTGTAACTTTACATTATATCTATAGTATATTAAAGTTATTAAATAGCGTAATACAAGGGACACTATACCTATATAGAGTTAGTTACGTTATAAGTAAGTAGGACTATCTTAATATGTTTTACTTATAAGGAAACATATTTAAATAAACTACCTTACAGAGACTAACATCCTTAGACTATTTCCTACTATTCTGTTAATATAAACAATTTACATTAAGATACTAGTACAGATAGTAAATACATATATAGACTCAAATAGCTATTAACTACTTGATTAAAGTAGTATAATACTATTCTTAAGTTAAATACTGCGACTTTAATTAAACGTATAATAAAAAGATATACTTTATTAATAGCCTAGTTATAGTTCTATTAATCATATACTATTATATTAATTCAAGACCTTACAGACTCATTTAGAAGGATCGCGATATATATATATTAGAATAAAAAGCAATTATAAGCATGTAAATTATAGATCACTTATATAAAGGTTGAGGAATAATTACTTTAATATACTTTACTGAACTATTATACATATAATAGGCACTTACTATCGTGTATATTAACAGTTTATATAGGTAACTAAGATAGTACTAGCACCTATATGTATAATATAAGCTTTATAATAAAGAATTAACACCCACTATTTCAGTATTTAAGGGGCGAGTGTCTGTCAGATATAGCACTAACATAGATACATTATAAACGCTAGAAGGTATGAATAACGCTAAACGCCTAGAAACTATAAAAAGCAATATATAGATAATGAAACAAGGTTATACAAGGGCTTATATTGTTGATCATATAGTAACTTAATATCTTAACCCCAGTAAGGTAGATAGCAAAACGAACTTGTGCAAAGAGGGAAATAATATAATTATATTAAATAATAGAACTAAGCTAGCACCCATAGCTAGATCTTTTCACTTTAAAAGCCCTACTTTAGGAAGTAAATAAGTTAGCCAGACAAACTTAATAATCAACTATCTAGTGTTTTATATTTTTACAAACTATAACTAGTTGACACAAACCTTTATAACATCACTATATAGAAATAGAATATACAATAATACGATTTATAAATAAAGTGTATTCTGAATAGTACCTGCTAATATAATTGAGTTTCATTGTTTAAAACATATATTACTTCTTCTATACATTAGACTAGAATAATACTATACAATTTCTAACTACGCATGTATAAAGGAGGATACTACTGTAATTGTGTAAATATTAGGATTAATTAGAGTTAGTATAATTAGGTAGGCTAAGGATTGGTTTAGGATTAGGGTTATAAGAATATAACTAAGTAGTATAGTTGTTGCTTATATAGGAATGCAGTGTACACAGTTGCAGTAGCCGGGTACATAGTTGTATTGCACCTGTGTATCTTATATTACTAAATATTCGTAAACGAAATATTAAGTAAGCGTTGAATCAGCCTATATTCTTATTAAAGCTAGCTAATAAAAGATCAGATATAACAATTATATGTTATTATATTATGTAGCGTATGTAATCATGTTCTATGCTTCCTAGTACAGGAACAAAACCTGTCTTTCGTCTCGATTATTATACTTATTAGAGATAGTATTATATACAGTACTACCTATATATAGTACTAATAGTAGACAAAGAAATATATACATTATAAGCTCTACTTATATAATATATACCTTATGACTAAGTAGTATATAATCCATCTAGGATAATATAGACTGTAGATCTAATAGTACTATTAAACCTATTCTAAAACTCTTGTTAATAATAATATTAATAAGGCTTCTTAATATAAAATCTTAAAGTATCAGTATAATATATTTTGTAAGCACGCTGGAATTTCAGTTAGGTAATATTTATACTACTTCTATTATCCGAGAGCAAGATACTATTTCAATACTCTAACGTTAGATTCTAATACACTATAAAGATATGTCCTTCTTTAAACGAATCTGTTAAGCTTCAAACTGGTATACATATACATCTTTATCTCTAAGAGCTACCTATACTTAACTTAAACTTGAATATTTCAGTCCTAATACTTATAGAACCTTATAAGGCTTTACAGTGAAATAATCAAGATTTATAATATATCTATAGCTTTAAACTATAATTGACAAGTTTATAATACTACTGGTTCTATATATATTATTAGTTGTATCTCAATGTATATAGAATATAGGTAGGTTGATGGGTATAAAAAGAGGAAAATGCTTTAAAGAATATATAACTATGTATAATTTATATCAGACGTCTTTTGTTTATAAACCTTAAATATTAATTTATATCAAGGCTTAGTCAAGTCCTATACACTATAATATAATATAGATTCAGATCGGGGTAGCTAACACATGAAAGGTTGTATGTACATTATATTTATATATAATTTAAATACCCTGTTATCTACCTTAATATAAAAGGATTAAACTGTATATATACATTTTATATAACATATCAGAATTTAGACTATAAACAGTTTAATTTATATCCATGATATAAATTGCTTATTATCCTATTAAATAAGTAGCTATATATGTATAACAATATATAATATATGTACTCTATATTACCATACTATTTAAATTATTTTAATATCACAGCTTGATAGAAAGGTATTAATTAGGTATATTATTACAACTTAGTTTAAGTCTTTATTACAGCCAACTTCTAGTTTTGTTATATAAATAGCCACCCCTTATATACTACTAAAGGTATTACCTTAATTATTACCACCCTTAATATTTGAACCTTTATATTTCGTTGTAAATAACACATTTTATCCTATTTACATTTAAGACCAAAACAAAGCGCAAGAAACGCCTTTAAGATACTCTTGAAAACTTTTAATTATGTTGCGGTGTTTTTCTTAAAATAGCTACCCTTTTACTTCACATCCCCTAAGTAACCCTATAGCAGCTAAGCTTATTAAATAGCTTGTAGCTATTGATAGCAGCTTATAGTAGACAGAAAGGTTTTATTATATTACTAGGTTTAACAGCTAGGTGATTAAGGCTAGGTTATATATACTTTTAAGCTTTACTCTTTACTATAATATAACCGCTTAGCTTACTTAATATAAGTGATCTATTTAAAGATACTACAAACTATAAGCTAAACATACCTATAATATAACTTAAAGTTATAAATATACTTATCGCCTTATAACTATCCAGTATTACTTTAATGTTATGAAAGATATATTAAGATATTGTAATATTATGTAGAAAGATATACATAATATGAATACAAAGGTATTTCCAAGGCTTAACTTATATCTAGGAAATCCTGGAATGCTTTTTTCAATCAAATATATAGGGATTAATAGGTATTTAATCCTTATCTTTATAATATCCTAATATAGGTTGCTATAGGCTAGCTAGTACATGGCTGGGATACCCTAGCTAATAATCATATAAATCAGAAAAACCGGCTAGGTTAACTATAAGATTAGCCTAATAATTCAAATATCTTGTTTTACTAGGACTGTAGTATTATAATAATCCACTTTGCTTTAATATACTACCCCTTTCTTTTCACTGTTTACTAATAATACCTTTAATCCAGTTTCAATAAAATATAGAGTACTTTAATAAAGAGCTTATTACTTTGCGATTTGTTAAGTTAATAATATAGTATTGTTTGGAATCTATTATATAGCTTATTTGGTTCAAATAAGTATTATATGCTTATCCTAAAGTACTAAACTTTCTGATATTTAGTACAAGTTATAAAAAAGATTATTTATAAGGTTTTAAAACTATTGCCTTTATTATTATAAATTCTTATCACTACTATAAGTATACTAGTTATATATTTAGTTAATAATATTATAGCTAAAGTATTAATAGTTTATCTTACTGTTCTCTAGCTTATTTTATTCCTTCTGTAATAAGACATCACATATTACTAATTACGTTTTAGGCAAGAGTTTAATGTTAATAAGGTAAATTTACTACTATAACTATCTAGAATAATATATTAGTATAAGACGTTTACTTGAATTAAAGTAGATAAGAAACAACGTCACGAGGACTGATGAAATATGAAAATGATAACTAGAAGCTAAGAGGTTAAAGGAGCAAGCCCTTTTAAAGGTAATGTTAGGTTTACTAAATTCATTAAGCTATAAAGGCTTTGATATTTCTAATATAAGTAGTCTATTATTAGCATATAGGTTATATATAAATATAGTTTGTAAATATATTACACTTGTATAAACTATATTGAGTTCATTAATTTAAGTATACAGTATATCTTATAAGAATTATAAATACTATAAGTTTATTAGTACTGAATCTTAGTTTAGCGGGCTAAATTAGAGATATTATACCTATTTCTATAACTATAGCCGGAAGTAGCTACTTAATAGCATATCCTAAAATCTTAAAATGTTCTAGATTATTAGTTATACCATAGAACATGTCTTGCTATATATAAAGTATTTAGCGTTTCACGCCCTACATAATAAATATAATATAATATAAATATTCTATATTATATTCGAAAATAATAAACCCTATTTGTTATTACCTGTATATAAGTTATTATAGTATAGATATATCTTATCATATCTGCAGACAAGATATTATATGAAGTAACTTGATTCTATATATATATTGTCATATTATTATTTAATACTTAGTATATTATTTAGTCGGCTCTTAAACTTATAATAGTGATGTTTATAGTAAGTTAAGTCTAGAAACCTATATAGTATTTATATTGCATTACTTCCAATGCTAGTAGTATAGTTTTCATATTTACTTTTAGTGTTTTTATACATTACGGGAATAGTCTAGTAAAGCAGTATGGTTCTATTTATATACGATAATATAGGAATATAAAACCGTATATAGAAGATAGTAAAGTATTATAATTATTAAACAATATTATGATAAACTGTAAAGAAAAGTAATTATAGTTTTTAGTAGTAATAACTACCTATATCGCAATAGTATTTAAGTTATTCCGGGTAAGCTATGCTATAGTATTAAAATATAAGGCGTTTTAATACTTAAGTAGTTATATGCTTTATACTTAATTTCTAATACAATCGAAAAGCTATTAAATATTACACAATTTAGTATAACTATAGTGAATACATAGTAAGTATAATTAAATATAGAAGTAAGTTTACCTAGAGACAGAGAACTTCTATTTTAGATCTATAGTACTAGGTGTTATTGTAGTTAGTAAAGTTATAGTACACTATACACTAAAATGAGTTTACTATATAAGATTAATAGTTCTAGGAAATGCGTTAGTAATATAGTATATTATAAGCCTATATTGCCTTCTAAGAATAGCTAGAACAAACTTTTATAACCATTATTATGTATAATTGTATAAACTAAACTCTCTTTTTAATAGTGATTAAATTCAAAATATTATAATATCTCTTTAATATATAATGCCTCCTGAATATTATGTTACCTCCCTGCTTTATAGGACGTAGTTCTATTGAATCTGCTAAGTAATGCTTTTAAAATATATTCTCTTACTTATAAACTACCCTTGAATAATACTGCTTAAAGAATTCATTGAACTACCTGGTAAGCTAATTTACTAACTGTTACAGATTTAGCCTAATACACTATGTAATAGTAATATATTACTTATTAGAAGTCTCTTCTATATCTATAGCCAAGGACTTATATCCTTTTTTCAAGGTATTATCTTATATATATTCTTGGGTTTCTTCAATAATGTATATACATTAATATAGTAGAAGTAATACGGATTGTAAAGAGAACTAGAAAGCTAATATAGATTGTTATTAATATCTTCTACAACTTATAATAATATAATATAGTGTAGATATATTATTTACTATTAGATAATTCAATAGCAATTACTATAAACTTACGCTATTGTTCAAATAAAAGCTTTATTTAAGGTTTATAAAATGCCTTACTTAAATAAACTATACTTGAAATAGACTCCTTTTAAAGACTATTTTAATCATAACCTAGGCCGGATTACTAGGGATCTGGAGGGTTATATACAGCCTAGGTAGGGTATACCGTATAAGAACAGGATCTCTATAAAGGAGTCTCAGCTAACTAAAGCATATATAATAACATAGGTTGAGTCTATAATAAAGTGCTTATATAGACTGTGAGTATAGATAGTATAGGCGATAACTACATAGCTTAAGGATATAGGTAGTAGTATAGGTATACTAGAGAGCTAGATACATAATATAGTTATTACTACCTGAGATAGCTTTTATACTTTACTTTCAGTTATTAATCTAAGTATTATTTCTATAATAAGACTTACCCCCTTTTAATTACTTAACTATAAGATATTAAGTGCGAAACACGTTCTCATAATATAACCCTTACAATTATAGGAAGTACTTTATAAAGGTTATTACTGTGATTACTATATATATTTAATTACATATACAAATATGTTAGGTATTAGCACTATATATAGTGAGCAATGATGGTGTATTTTAAAGTGTACACAACCTCTTTATAGCTTAAGAATAATTAATTATCCTAATACTAATTAGTAAAAGTCGTTTTTCTTTAACCTTTTAAAACTCTAAAACTTTTTTCGGACAAAGAACTGTGAAATGTATAACTTTTGATATTAAGTGTTCTATAAATGGATCATATATACAATGAAGCCGTTTAAGTACAGCTTAGAATGTCTTTCTTAGGTATAATAGTCTATTATTTTAATACATGTTTATATATTGTGATAATAATGCAGGTATGCAATATCAAGCTAAAAGTAAAGACAGCGCAAATATCATATGTTATATATTAACTAGTCTAGTATAATATATTAAGAGCTAGATAATCTAATATACTCTAGCATATCCTAAGTTACTAAAACAAGGCTTGGGTAATATGAGTAAGAATATAATGCATAGTATAAGGCGGACATGCTTTATAACTTAAGAGACTTACTTTAATAAAGTCATATAGGATAGTAAGTATTAGATAGTAAACTATTGTTTATTGTCTATATATCTCCGCTACTATCATACATATTTAGATATATAGTGGTAGTTTTGTAACATATATATGCCTAGACTATTAACCTTAAATACTTAATTAATGTTATTATAATAAATAGGACTTCTATAAAGCATAGGCACAGTATGCTTTATATTATAAAATGGAACAAACTATATATATTGGCTTTAGTATGTATGCTATTTCTAAATGAACCAATAGGTAATATTAGATTATATAGCATATCAAGTAATTTAAATTGCTTATAGTTCTATATAATACCTTTAAAACAGAGTATTATATTTATTACGTAAGCTATAGTTATGTATATATTACATGCTTATACTTTAATGTAAGAGACCTAGATACTATAATACGTATAGTATTATAGTCTAATAAGTATATGGTAAGAATATTATATAGTAAAGCCTGTTGCCTTTTATTTCGAGTTTAATAATAATAAGAAAGTATAAACTCTATTTATAACAGAAGTTAATTTATAGAGCTTTATTATATAATTACAACTAGCGTAAATAACAGGTCTAGAAGAAGTATTAGCATTTTATGCAAATATATAAGGCATGTTTTGAAAATATACTGAAATTATTAGTAGACCATTTATAAGCATGTTGATATTAAAAAGGGCTTAAATTATAAAAGCATAAGGGCTATAGTCCAATAACAGCCTAAAGATTATTTTAGACTAATATACATTAATTGTCTTTCTATATCCACTAGGCTAATCTATAGTTATATACCTGTCCTATATATATTAGAATATATGCCTCAGGTATATATATTAATGCATACTTACCGCAAGTGGCAGGCTTTATAGTGGATTCCACGTGGATTCGCCGTTAGTTCACATCGACTTAGTAAATTGCTAGGCAGGTGAATTCACTATGGATTTACCGTAGATTCTAGTTATCGGAGTATATAGTACCTAAATAGGGGGACATTATTAATTTATTACTTTAAAATCACACTGTTGCTATTATATATATTAATATACTATACAATGTTCTATAAGCATATGAAACTATATACAGCATCCACTATAAGCGTCTTTAATTGATTATGAGTATAATAATTATATTGTTAATTATAATCTAATATAATACTCTATTATATATATAGTAAGTACCTAACTATATACTAATAGTAGATGCTTAACTTACCGTAATTATATAGATATTTATAATACCCTTTCTGTATTAAGCCCTATATATCTGCTTAAACTACACCTCATTTATGTTAACATTCTAGCTTAGTTCTAGTAACTAATTTTTGAAACTATTACT
>LKEA01000134.1:0-15676 GCA_003795315.1 Cytospora schulzeri
ATTAATTATAATTACCTTAAAAATAATACTCTCTAACCTTACCGGAGTAGTAGTCTTATTATTTATTATAGTTATAAAGAACTTAATTATATTATACCGGTCTATCTTATAACTATATATAGATTCTATAGAAAGAAGAGATATATAATAATATATTATAGTTTTAATAACGAACTACTAGAGTTATATTAAAGCTAAAGATACGAAAGGTTATAGAAAAGACGAGTAGAGTTCTCGATATAATTATAACTCGATAATAATTAGTATCGGAAAATAATAGTAATAGACTTTAGAATAGATAAGAATATAATTAATTATAGCGATATTATAACTTAAAAGTATCGGTTAAGCTTTATTATAGGATCTAATTTTATTATATTAAAAGGCTATTTTATCGGGTTTTATAGGTTTTATAAGTTTAATATTAAAATTATAGATAATAATAGAATAATAGAGATATAGCGTTACTACTTCGCTATCGCTAATTATAAGCTTAAGATAATAATTTTAAGAATTCTTTAAATAGAGACTATAAACCCGGCTATTAATTAAGAGATAAAGATATAAAGGTATCTTTTATATAAGCGTTATCTAAACGTTAGCGGCTCGGTAAAATAGCTTTAAAGTATTCGGATTACTTTCGTTATATAATACGTACTTATAGTAAGAAATAAGAACGGAAATAAAAGGGTAAAGAGAGACGAGCGGAAAGAAGAAAATTAAAACTAAAAAATAGATTAAAGTAATATAAACGATACTTTATTATAACGCCTACTAGATACTTATATAGACTACTAAAATATCTATTTAAACGAAAACGTAAAAACGTTATTAGAATACTTAGAAACTAATTATAAAATTAAACTTAAAGATAAAATAGTACTATTTTAAAGGCTTATCTATCCCCTCTCTTATATAAAGCTAGAAGTATTTAGAAATTATTTAGAAAAAATATTAAAACGAGGATAGATCCGATTATTAAATAGTCTTATTAGAATACCTATTTTATTTATACTAAAAAAAAGAAGTAAATTATACTTATACGTTAATTATAGAGCGTTTAATCGGTTTATACGTAAAGATCGAATACCCTTTTTATTAATTAATAAGATTCTCGACCGCTTATCTAATTTTATAATTTTTACGAAAATTAATCTCTAAGATACTTATTATCGGATTAAAATCTATTCGGGAGATAAATAGAAAATAGCTTTCCGGACGCGTTATAGATACTTCGAGTATATAATAATACCTTTTAATCTTATAAATACTCTTACTATTTTCTAAATTTATATTAATAGAGCCTTAATAAGCCTTATAGATATCTATTATATTATATATTTAGACGATATCTTTATTTATAATAAAAATAAAATATAGTATAAGTAGTATATATATAGCGTTTTCGACTATTTATATTAATAATAGTTATACTTTAATATCGAAAAATACGAGTTTTATATTATAATAGTTAGATTTCTAAGGTTTATTATATTTCTAGACGGAATTACGATAGAATAAGAGCGTATCGAAGCTATTAAATAATAGCCGCTTTTAAGTAACGTTTACGATATTTAGTTATTCTTTAGATTTACTAGGTTCTATAAAAGGTTTATCTATAAGTATTTTAAAATTATAATACTATTAACGAATTTACTTCGAAGAGACTAAAAAAGGCCTTTCCGGCTTATACTTAATATAGTAGCTACGTTTAAGTACTTTAAATACCTTTTTATAATAGCCCTTATTCTCTCTTATTATAACCCTATATACCTTACTCGTTTAAAAACTAATACCTTACCTTTTACTATTAAGGCTATTATTTCGTAGCTATTAAATAATAAATAGTATTCTATTATATTTAGATCCCGAAAACTTATTTAAACAGAATTACGCTATACTATAGGTAATATTAAGCTACTCGTAATTATCGATATATTATATAGATAGCGCTATTATCTCTAGTACTTTTAAGAACTAGTTATTATCTTTATAGACTACTTAAATCTTCGATATTAAGAAATAAAATATAAATTATTAACTCGAAAGCTATACTAGCTTAACGACTTCTATACTTTTAATATTTTAATCTACTATAGATTAAGTATTTATAATCTTATAGATACCTTATTATAAAAACTAGATTATATACTACTTAAAGCTTAAGAGAACGAGCTATATAAGCTTAGCGATTTCGTTTAAATTAAGCTATTTATAAGATAAATCTAGAAAAATATAATAGGATTAAGAAGCCGGGTAGTTATTCGGATTATATAATTAAAGAAAGATTTTAATAACTATAAAGAGAATAAGTTACGAAGAAGTAATATAAAAGTAGAGAAGAGTATAAGCTAAGATATTACCTATACTTTAAATAACGGTTTTAATAGTTATTATAAAGATAAATTATAAGAAAGCGTTATTAGAGTAGATACTAGTTTAAATAACTATTATAAAAGTAAGTTATAAGAAAGTAATATAAGAGATAAAAACGGTATAAGCTAAGATATTACTTATACTATAAATAATAGTCTAAGTAGTTATTATAAAGATAAGCTATAAGAAAGCGTTATTAGAGCGGTAAGTAATCTATACTATTATTAAAGTAAGTATTTAATTATAGAGCTTATTAGAAGTATAGGCTATAAACTATATACCTCTCGTTAGGGTAAGCTTAATTAAGGTACTAGAGCTATTCTAGAAATATAATTATAGCTAATAACCGAATATATTTAGAAACTATAATAAAGTAACGACTTTATTTATAATAGCGAATAGAAATCGAGGTATAAGCGCGGTTTAAAGGTAGCTAAGTTATATTAGTAAAGTATTAATAGTATTTTACGTTTTAAAAGATAAGTATACGTTTTAAAAGATAAGACTATATAAAGAGAGTTATTAGAGGCTTTTTATAATTATTTAATAATAAGCTATTTAAATATAATGAAAATAGAGAAGCTACTTATATATAGCTATTATTAAGATTTTCTTTATACTTATATTAAAGAATATATTAATACTTATTTAGTTTATTAATAAATAAAAGCGCGAAAGTATTATCTTTATAGCTTATTAATATTACTACCGATACCTAGTTAATTATAAGAAGAAATCTTAATAGATTTTATTATAGGTCTCTTATATACTATTAACCTATATATAAATAAAACCTATAATACTATTTTTATAATAATCGATAAGTTTATAAAGTATATTCTATATATACTTACGATTATATAGTTTATTATTAGCTCCCTTATAGATCTTTTATATATATATATATTTAAATAATATAGACTATTTAACGGTATTATATCGGATAGAGATAGCCTTTTTATAAGTTATTTTTAATTATACTTCTATTATTTACTCTCGGTTAAACGTTATCTAAGTACTATATATTATTTATAAATAAACGATTAAATAGAAAAGTAAAATTAAAACTTAAAATATTACTTTCGATATTATACGAACCTCGAATAATTAGATTAGATAAAGCGTCTATACTTTATATAATTTATATATAATAATTTAGAATATTTAGCTATCTATATAATACTTATATACGCTTTATTTAGTTTCTACTTTAAAAGATTTATAGAATTACCGGCTTACGCTATAACTAAAGTTCTAACCGTATTAGAATATACTAAGTTAATATAATAAGCTTATATCGCTTATTAGTAGCTCTTATATAAAGCTTTAATATAATATTTAAAATAGTATAATAGAAAACGATAACTTTAAGAATTTACTATAAGAGATAAAGTTCTAATCTTTATAAAGAATCGGAAGTAATAGCGCTTAAGTATTAAACTATTAGATAAATATCTAGAATCTTTTATAATAATAGAGATTATAAGTAACTATAAATTCGTTTATAAATTTAACCTATTTCGATCGTATAGAATATATAATATCTTCTTAATCTTATTTTTTAAATTATAAAAACGCTATAATAATAATACGCCCGAGCTATATTTTAATTTAGAAGTTATTAAAGGCGATATTTATAAAGTAGAAGCGATTATTAATTATAAAAGTCTAAAAAATAATAAAGAGTTTTTTATATATTAGAAAGGGTATTTATACGAAAAAGACTTATAAGAGCTATATAAGAATATCGACGATAGCTTATTAATTAAATAATACGAGAAACTATTAAATAAAAAGCTTTAAGTTAAAGGGGGATTAAAGTAATAAGTTATATAATAAGAGTATCGAGGAAATAGCGTAAAAGCTATATAAAAGTATAGAGAAAAAAATTAGTTTATTAATTAAAAGTTTTCTAGAGGTTTTCCCCTCCTTCTTTATTAATCGTAACTATTATACGATATATAAGAGCTATATATATATAGCTTCTATTATTTACCCTTTATTATTTCTTCTTCTTAATAATACCTTTAAAAGCACTAGTAATACCTATAATAGTAATACTCTCGAGGGCGGCGATTATATAGTATAAGAGCCTTATAAGCTTAATAGGCTCTATACTAAAGTCGATATAGTCTATAAGAGTAGTATAAGAACTATATACTATATAAAAAGTACTAATTAAAGTACTTATAACCTTATTTAGGGTAGTATAGAAGCCTTCCTCGTCTAATACTATATAAATAGTAAAAACACGGTTTAAAGACTTCTAAATAACGAATAATAGTTAGTAGAGAAGTATAAATAACGTTTAAGTAGCTTAAAAGCGGAGTACTTACTACCGGGTAATTATAATTATAATCTATATAATCTTAATAGTATATAACGTATAGACCTAAATAGTATTAATAAGAGACTTATAAATAACTTATAAATAGCTTTACTTATCTTTTTAAATATAATAGTTATAAGCTTTATTCGCTTTAAAACGGGCGATATAAGATATATACTAGTTAGTAGCTATACGAGTAGTATTAATATAGCTCGCTCGGTAATAAGAGCGCTCTTTAATAATCTCTTTCTTCTTCTTCTTCTTAATAAAGGGCTATATCTTATTAGCGATATATACGAGTAGCTCGGGAGCTATATACTTATAAATAAACTTATAAAAAAGGTATAAAAGGGGTAGTAAAGGGGGTCGTTATTAAAGATACCGGTAACGGCTTAATCTAGATAATATTAATCGATAACGATAGATATCTATTATATATTAGTATATAAATACTTTAAAAATAACTCAGGAGCTATTTATTTTAGTTAGTTATTTAATTAATTATTAGTTTAATTTTATCTATTCTTTATTAGCTTTTTACTTATAAGTACTTTAAAAACTACTTATAAATAAAGAAGATTACTAAATAAAAGAAAAAAAAGAAAATTAGAAAACTATATAATACTCTATAAGATTAAATATTAATAAAAGCAGTTAATATATAATAGCTAAACCCTTATTTAGTAGTTAGATATAATAATAATTAATAGGGTATAATAGTAGTTAATAGGGTATAATAATAGTTAATAAGATATAATAATAATTAATAGGTATAATAGTAGTTTATAAAATAAAGAGGTAAGTAGTAGGTCTCTTAAAGGGATTATAAGATATAGATACTCGATCTTATAAAAGTATATAAGAAAAGCTCTTAAGCTATTTATATTAAAAAAGAAGGAATTCTATATAGAACGGTTCTTAAAAAGATAGATATTAAATATTTTTACGATAATTAAAATAGCTTTAGTTAGATTTAAGAGCGTTATTTAAAAAGCTCTTATAGATAAGAGCTATAGAAAAAAGAGGGCGATATTAAGGGTAAGGGCTACTATTAAGAGGTATCGGCGTTATCGTATCTTTACCGCTACTTCCGAGTAGTAAACGAATAAATAGTAATAAACGAAAGCGTAAGTATATAGAACGTAAAGAGCCCTTTAGATAAAATAGAGGAGAGAGGGGAGGAGGTTAGCGTTTAGCTTCCCTTCTTATACGCTTAGTATAATCTAATACTACGCTACTTCTACGCTATTACCTTAAAATCTATACCTTATTATTTTACCTTATAATTTCTAGCCCTAATAAGTTCTTTATTTATTCTATAGTCTAGGAGTATCCGGCTAAGGATAGCTTCTATTTAATACTTATAATTCTATATATTTCGTTTATAAAGGACGAGACGAATTATAATCCTTAGTCGGAAACTATTAATTCCGGGAGCCCGAATACTCTAAAAAGACCTTTATAGTATATCCGGATAGTATTAGCCGCTATAGCCCTATCCGTATAAAATACGTACTAAGAAGTCTTTAAAAAGCGATTAATAATTATTAAGAGATTATTATAACCCCTTCTATCGTCCGGTATTTTCTTAAAGTTAATTATAATATATTACTAATATCGTTAAAGAGGAGGTAATAGGTATAGAAGCCTTAACGTCTTATTCTATAGGTATTTAGCGGAATAATAGATATAATTTACTATAAAGCGATATACGTCTCCTCTTAAGCCTAGCTATTAATATTTTTATTATACTAGTTTTTTAGTTTTATTTCGGCCCGGGTAGGCTATAATAATATAGGAATAGATATCGTCGATTAGCTAGGTTTATAATTCCTCGTAGTTAGAGATTATAAAGCGGCCGTTAAAGATAATATATTAGCTGTTAATAAAGGAGAAGCTTCCTGCTTTCTTATAGGTTTTATCTCGATATAGTTCGAGCGATAGGTATTTATAGTTAGATCGGAATAAGGAGCTTATTAGCTCTAACCCTAACTACTCGGGCAAGTAAGACGAGATATCGCTATCTCGATAACTAATACCTATAGATTTAATTAATAGTATATTATATATTAATTCCGGGTTAGTTATATCGTAGATATCTAGATAGAATAGCCCGGTATCGTTATTATCCTATCTTTAGTCCTGTTTAAAGAAGCGTATCGTTCGGTATATATTCTGTTATTCTTTCTAAGAACGGATATTATCTAGATAGCATAATAGGATATTAGTAGTTACATTCTCTATACCGGGATAGTAAGAAATTATAAAGTTAAATTATAATAATAGGTCTACTTATCCTATTTAATATCGATTTAGTAAGCGTTTTATACTAAAATATATAAGAGTACGATAATCGGTAATTATTTCGAATAGTAATAATTATAAGCCGATTAACTCGGCTCTTTAGAATTCTAATCCTTATACTACTACTAGTAATTCTTTATTATAAATACTATAATTTATCTTAGCGGGTATTATTATCTCGGAGTAGAACCCGATTAAGCGCTATTCCTCGTTCTTTAATTATATAAGTACTCTTATAACTACCCTATCGGAGGCGTTAGTCTTTATTCTAGTTAGTAGGCTATATTTAAAATAAGCTAGTACTAGTACTATCGTTAGTCGATATTTTAATTCTTCGAATACTATATCGTATTCAGGGGTCTAACGGAAGTTCTCCCCTTTCCGGGTTAGTCTAGTTAGTAGCTTCGCGATTCGGCTATATTTAAGGACGAATCGTCGGTAGAAGTTATAGAACTTAAAGAAGGACTATACTCTTTTTACTATACTAGGTAAGTACTAGCTACGTACTACTATAACTTTATTAGGGTTAGTAGCGATTCCTTCTATCTTAACGATATATTTTAAGAACTTTATCTAAACGATATAGAACTCGTATTTTTTAAGATCGGCTTATAGACCTACTTCTTATAAGCGTTCTAATATAGTTATTATATAACGGATATATTTAGTCTTTATCTTAGAGAATACGATAATATCGTTAATATACGTATAGTAGAACTCGTTTAAATAGTCTATTAAAATCTTATTAATATACTACTAAAAAATAGCAGGCCTATTAGTTAGGCTAAATAGTATAACTTTATACCGATAAGCTCCCTACTTTATCCGGAAGGCTATAAGGTCTTTACTACTAGGGTCTATACGAATTTTATAAAATACTTATTATATATCGATCTTTATAAAGATAGTCGATTAGTTTAAACATATTAGAATCTCGTCGATTAGAGGTAATAAGTATTAGTCTTTTTTTAATATTATATTTAGTTTACGATAGTCTATATAGAATCTTAATCCTCCCCCTGCTTTTAATACTATTAAAATTAAAGATATCTAGAGTATATTAGCTAGCTTAATAAAGCTCTTATCGAAGTTCTCTAGGATATAGGCCTTTACTATTTCGGCCTTTTTTAAGGATATCTTTCGTAAAGGGTCGTAGCTAATAGCTTCTTCTATTAATACCCCTTCCTTTAGTTTAATCTTATAATCGTAAGGTCGATATATTAATAGCCGATCGGATTCTATCTTACTAAAGGTTCGGAGTAAATAGTAATACTCGCTTAGTACTTAGGCTAAGGCCTATTAGTAGAGGGTATCCTCGTTATAAGGTATATCCTCGATAATAGCTTCTTCTCTCTTATCTTAGATATACTTATCTATTTTATATAGTAAGGTTACTATTATTTCGGAGTTATCTTAGCTAGCTATAGTTATAAATAACTAGGCTCTAATTATAGCGATATTAATATATTACCGGGTCTAACCGATTTTATTACGGATTAGTATATATTCGCTATAAGCGTCTCTATTATAGAGCTACTTCCGCTCCTTTTCTTATTCGTTTTTCTTCCGCTAATACTCTATATATTCTTCGCGTAATATATTAGTTAGTAACTTAAATAGAAGGGTCGCTTATACTCTTCTAAATATATTCTCTATCTTATATACCTTATCGTCTTAGTAGTAGGATAGAGTAGCGGGCGTTTTTAACGGGATACTAGTTAATAGTAGGGTGCTTCTATTAGGGGTATTCTCTAATTTATATATATATACTCGTATAGCTATTACGTTATCGTCTAGAGCTATATTCGTATCTATCTATTAGTTCCCCCCTAAGAGTACTTTATATATAGATACCTTAAGCTCTTATTAACCTTCGTATTTTATTTAAAGTTCGGTAAGCCGTCCTTTAGGTCCGAAGTAATATTAATAATATCTTATATTAAATATTACGTCGAAGTTATAGAACTATTAGCGGCTAATAATAATCTTATACTTTATATCTATTACTACTATAGATAACTATCTATATAGTTTTCTTTAAATAGCGATATCGGCTACTAAAGCTATATTTACTAGTTATAAGGCTTTTTTATCGAATCCCCCGATTAGATAAGGGAGGAAGCCTGTTAAGCGTTAGACCCCCTTTAAAGTCTTTAATATTCTAGCTATAAATATTATATTAATAAAAATTAAGCCGTTCGCTCTTATATCTCTTAAGCCTTTCGTATATAATATTATTCTATTATATACTACCGTATAAAGTAAAAGTAATACGTTATCCCCTATAATCTATAAGAGGAAATTAAAGGGTATTATCCCGTTAATACTTAAGTCTATATAGTTAGTTCCGTTATAAATTTCCGAAAAGGAGACCTTTTTTAAGAAGGAGTCTAATTATTCTAGGGTACTTAGTTTCCCGTTTCTGCCTCGGTAAGCTTATCGGTATTTAAAGCTACTTAACTATTATAAGCCGCCTCGATTTACGCGATATAGGCTTAGCGGTAAGCCTTATAGTCTCTTATATTAGCTCTTTTTAAGGGGTTAGGATAAGTATAGCTTAAGTATCCCGTTTATTTATAGTTATAGCAGGCTCTTATCTTAAATAAGCGTATTACCTTATCTTTAAATACCCTATATTACTAAATAATCTAAATAGCGTTTAGCCGATTACTATTATCTATAAGTTATCTTCTACCGGTACCCGATCCCGAATAGCTAGTAGTTTAGTAAGTATTTATATTCTAGCTACTAGCCTAAGTACTATAGCGGTTAGATATCTTATTACTTTTAATAGTAGGCTTAGCCGAGCGGAGCTAGGTAGTACGTTAATTATTATAATCTACCTATTAAATAATTCTATAATACTCTTTAAAAGTAGTTAAGGGATTTACCCGGGTTAAGGTTATAACGGTATAAAGTCGGGGTACGTCTGCTAGTTTATCGTAGATTTCCTCCTTCTATTTATTCTTATTAATATAAAGTTTACCGGTAAGGCCGATAAAGGCGTTCCGAAAGGCTATAAAGGACTTATCCGGCTTTATACGTAGGGCCCTGAATTTAGCCTTAGCCTCGATTAGGTCGTTCGGGTTATCGTACTCGTTCTTTAGTTAAGTTAATAGGTCTTTAGAACTAATAATTTAGTTAGGGTTTCCTTCCTCGAAGTAAGGGGCGAGGGCTATAGCTACTTATCTTCTTATAAAGGACTTTATAGTAATTATACGTTAACGGTTAGAAGGGTAGTAATCTACGTTTTCTACTAGTTTATTCTCGAGTTTATAAAACTAAACTTTAAAAGGGAGATTCTTATCTTCCTTTTTATCGTTATATTAAATAAGGGGGTTAAGAACCTTAGCGGAGCGTCGAACTTTATATTAAATATCTTTTTCGGTAATAATCGTTATTTTTATACCCGGGGTAATACGGTCTTAGTATTAGGCCTTATTATCTTCGGAAGACGAGGAGTCGCTATAATTCGATAGTAGTTATAAGGCCGATTAGTCCGGCTTCTATACTAATAAGGTTCTAGTCTTCGATTCGGTTAGTTACTTCTCGAATTTCTCGATTTTTTACTTATAGTTATATCTCTTAGCTAGGAGGTTATAGATAGAAAGGTCCTTTTTTTTTAACTATTCGTCCTACTCCTAAATCGTCTCCTATAAAGCGTTATCTCGCTACTCGATCCGCTCCTCGATTATTTCTAAGACGGTTTAGGTTATCTTATCTATAACTTAAGAGAAGCTTATTATAGTTTCGCCGAAGTACTCGGCTTATAGTTTAATATTACTAAAATTCTTATTAAAACCTTTAGCTAAAGTATATAGTTCTATTAAATACGTATATTATACTTAGTTTAGTATATAAAGGAGGCTAAATTCTTTATATAGAACGTAAGCGTCCTATTAATATATCTTTTTAAATATATCGATACTTAATAGACCTTCGACCTTCTAGGTCTTCTTTCTTTTTTCTATAAGAAGAGCGAAAGGGACCCCTTTAGTCTTATAGATATAACTATAATAGTTAACCTTATCGTCGATATTAATATCGATCTCTCCCGGTATAATTTTATATCGTAAGACGTTACTTATCTGTTAACGGAAGGTATCGAGAGCCTTATAAGGGTTCGAAGGGCTAGGCTCTTCGTTATTATTATCGACTTTATTACTATCTCGTCTTATCGTTTAAGAGGTAGCGGTCTCTATATTAACTATATTTCGGTTAGCTTCGAGGGATTATCGATATATATAAGTTTTTAATCGCTTATTATCGTATAATATAACTTTATTAATATTAGCTAACGAAAATCGAACCTTCTTCGTAAGTTCTGTTTCTATTTTTATACCGTCTACTTTATAGAAGATTTCTTCGTAGTATTCGGGGTTACTACTACCGAAGGATCTAAGGATTCCTTAGTTCAGCGCGTCGGGCGCGTTAGTACGATCGGTTATCTCGTCGGATAATTATTTATATAGCCTTCTTAAGCTGCGAGGATTTAAATCTTTAATAATTAAAACGGGGATCTGATAATTTACAGTATAGGGCTCGAATTAAGTACAGAATATCGTTAATTATTAAAGAGGGTTTGCTTATCGAAAGAAAAAGAAAGGAAAGAAAGAAAAGAAAGTAAACAGCCTTATAGTTAACTAAAAGGTATAGGCGATAAAGAAGGCTTATCGGGAAGGCTAGCAGTAGGGTCTGTGCAACCCTAACCCTGCTAGTAGCCCCACCTGCTATTCGCCCTACTACTATAATACTTATAGGCTTTAGGTAGTTTTACCTGCTTCCTTATACTTAGAGATAGGGTATATATTAAATACTACCTACGGATAAAGTAACTTATATCTACGTAAGCTATATATAAGCCCTCTAAGTACCTCTAGTCTGTCCGGTAGCGCGTTTATATTTTTCGGAGTCTCTTAAGCTAGAGTTTATAACTATATACTAAAAAAGCGCTCCCGCTCGATATATTCTAAAACTCGTTAGCTTAATACTCGAACTTACGACTTTTAGCGTATACTATAAGCTAGATACGTTACCCCTAACTCTTTCGGCTTAGTAGAAGTTATAGCTACTATTTATTATATACTAGATTAACTATTATACTAAAAGAATTAGGCTAGCTAAATAGCTAGATATCGCCTTAACGTTTATACTTATAGGCTTTAAGTAGTTTTGCCTGCCTCCTTATACTTAGAGATAGGGTGTGTATTATTATACCCTTTAGTATTTAACTAGCTTTTTCTTATTTAAATCTAATCTAATTAACTTCGAAGTACTTCGAATTTAATAATAAATATATAGATTTTAATACTTTATATACTAACCCTTAACTTTATATAAAGCTAATAGCTATTAAGTTATTAAGTCGATTACCTTATTAATCGCGCTTTAATTAAAGCTAACTTATATTTTTATAACTATCTTCTTAAACCTTAGTATATCGGCTTTATTTTTAAGTAATTCGCTTATATTAAGGTACTATTTAATTATAGCTATTTTAAGTATATACTAAATATTCTTAATAAAGTTTAAATCGGGCGAGTATAAAAGTTAACCGATTATAGAAATCCTATAGTAATCTATAGAATCTATAATAGCTTTAGTCTTATAAATAGGTATACTATCCTATTAGAAATAACATATATTGTTTATAGAATAATAAAAGCTCTTCTTTAAAATAATAGTAACGGTATAAGTATAAGATAATAGATTAATAATCCCCTTATTATCTATACTATATATTATTAGTATACCTTTTATACTAAATCTAGAATCTATAGTAAATTTATAGTAAATTTATAGCGAATCTATAGTAAATCTATAGTAAATTTATAGTAAATTTACTACGAATTCACCTATATAAAAATTCGCCGATTTATTATAACCTTATAGTAAATCTATAGCGAATTTATAGTAAATTCAGGGTAAATTCTTAGCGAATTTACTAAGAAGATCTATACTCGCGTATTAAGGCTAGAAATTATAAGGTAAAGTAATAAGGTATAGACTTTAAAATAATAGTATAGAAGTAGCGTAATATTAGATTATACTAAACGTATAAGAAGGGAAGCTAAACGCTAACCTCTTTTCTTCTCTTCTCCGTTCTATCTAAAAAGCTCTTTACGTTTTATATACCTACGCTTCCGTTTACTATTATCTACTCGTTTACTACTCGGAAATAATAGCGGAGATACGATAACGCTAATATCTTTTAATAATAATCTTTATCTTTAATATCGCTTTCTTCCTTTTATAGCTCTTATCTATAAGAGCTTTTTAAACGATATTCTTAAGCTTAATTAAAGCTACTCTAATTATTATAAAAATATTTAATATCTATCTTTTTAAAAACCGTTTTATATAGAATTCCTTTCTTTTTAGTATAAATAGCTTAAGAGCTTCTTTTATACGCCTTTATAAAATCGAGTATCTATATTTTATAATCTTTTTAAAAGACTTACTACTTACCCTTTTATCTTATAAACTATTATTATATCTATTAACTATTATTATATCTTATTAACTATTATTATACCCTATTAACTATTATTATACCTTATTAACTATTATTATATCTAATTATTAAATAAGGGCTTAGTTACTATATATTAACTACTTTTATTAATATTTAATCTTATAAGATATTATATAGTTTTTTAATTTTTTTTTCTTTCTTTTATTCGGTAACCTTCTTTATCTATAAATAGCTCTTAAAATACTTATAAATAAAAAGCTAATAAAGAATAGATAAAATTAAACTAATAACTAACTAAATAACTAATTAAAATAAATAACTCCCGAACTACTCTTAAAGTACTTATATACTAATGCGTAATAGATATCTATCGTTACCGACTAATACTATCTAAGTTAGACTATTACTAATACCTTTAATAACGACCCTCCTTGCTACCCCTTTTATACTCTTCTTATAAGTTTATCTATAAGTATATAGCTCCCGAGCTACTCGTACGCGTTATTAATAAGATATAGCCTCTTATTAAAAAAAAGAAAAAAAAAGAGACTATTAAAGAGCGCTCCTATTACCGAGTAAGCTATACTAATACTATTTATACGGCCGCTAACTAATATACGCCTTATATCGCTTATTTCGAAGCGAATAAGGCTTATAACTATTATATTTAGAAAAGTAAATAAAACCGCTTATAAGCTACTTATAAGCCTTTTACTAATATTATTTAAGTTTATATATTATATATTACTAAGATTATATAGACTATAGTTATAATTACCCGGTAATAAATACTCTACTTCTAAGCTATTTAAACGCTATTTATACTTCTTTATTAGTTATTATTCGTTACTTAAGAGCCTTTAAGCTACGCTCTTACTACTCGTATAATATTAAACGAGAAGGACTTCTATATTACTTTAAATAAGGCTATAAGCGTTCTAACTAGCGCCTTTTATATAGCGTATAGTTCTTACGCTATTCTTATAGGTTATATTAACCTCGGTATAGAGCTTACTAAGCTCGTAGGGCTCTTATACTATATAATTACTACCCTCGAGAGTATCGCTACTATAAATACTACTAGCGCTTTTAAGGGTATTACTAAGAAGAAGAAATAGTAAAGGGTAGGTAGCGGGAGCTATATACGCGTAGCTCTTACGCGTTATATAATAATTACGATTAATAGAGAAAGGGGGGAAAACTTCCGGAAAACCTTTAATTAATAAACTAATTTTTTTCTCTATATTCTCGTATAGTTTTTACGCTATTTCTTTAATACTCTTACTATATAATCTATTACCTTAATCCCCCTTTAACTTAAGGCCTTTTATTTAATAGTTTTTTATATTATTTAATTAATAAGCTATCGTCGATATTCTTATATAGCTTTTATAAGTCTTTTTCGTATAAATACCCTTTCTAATATATAAAAAACTCTTTATTATTTTTTAGACTTCTATAATTAATAATCGCTTTTACTTTATAAATATCGCCTTTAATAACTTTTAAATTAAGATATAGCTCGGGCGTATTGTTATTATAGCGTTTCTATAATTTAAGAAATAAGATTAAGAAGATATTATATATTCTATACGATCGAAATAAGTTAAATTTATAAGCGAGTTTATAGTTATTTATAATCTCTATTATTATAAAAGATTCTAGATATTTATCTAATAATTTAATACTTAAGCGCTATTACTTCCGATTCTTTATAAAAATTAGAATTTTATTTCTTATAGTAAATTTTTAAAGTTATCGTTTTCTATTATATTATTTTAAATACTATATTAAAGCTTTATATAAGAGCTATTAGTAAGCGATATAAGCTTATTATATTAACTTAGTATATTCTAGTATAATTAGAACTTTAATTATAACGTAAGCCGGTAATTCTATAAGTCTTTTAAAGTAGAAATTAAATAAAGCGTATATAAGTATTATATAGATAGCTAAATATTCTAAGTTATTATATATAAATTATATAAAGCGTAGACGCCTTATTTAATCTAATTATTCGAGGTTCGTATAATATCGAAAATAGTATTCTAAGTTCTAGTTTTACTTTTTTATTTAACTATTTATTTATAGGTAATATATAGTATTTAAACGATACTTAACCGAGAGTAAATAGTAGAAGTATAACTAAAAATAACTTATAAAAAAACTACTTCTATCCGATATAATACTAT
>LKEA01000135.1:0-15448 GCA_003795315.1 Cytospora schulzeri
TAAAAAAAGATTTACTTAATATAATAGGAATCTGATAGATTATAGTATAGGGCTCGATTTCGTAGTAGAAGATTATTAATTATCGAAGAGGTTTACCTAACGAAAAGAAAGAAAGAAAAAAAAAAGTATAGGCGATAAAGGAAGCTTATTAGAAGGGCTAGTAGAAGGGTCTATATAACCTTAACCCTGCTAGTAGCCCTACCTACTATTCGCTTTATCATTATAATAACCTCCCCCTTTAAAAGCGTCCGGTAAAAATAAAAAGAAACGGCGTATACCCGCGCTCGAACTCGCAACTTATATCGATTTACGTTTTCCCGGCTAGAGAAAGGATAACCTCGGGGAATAGATTACTATACTAGGGGCCCTTATACCCTAGTTCGTAGTCCCCTCCTATACTTAGTTAATAAGCGCTATATCGCTTTATATATATAGTTTATAATTATAGTCGTTCTAATAATAAATACGCTTATCCCTTATTTTCTAGCTAATCGTTTCGGTAGCTATTAGCCCGCCTTAACCGGGATATTATCGTTAAGATAATCTTCCGTTATATTATCGTTTAATTAAACTTCTAATTAGTATTATAGTCTTATTAGGGGTCTTATATAATCGGAGTATTTATTATAGTAATCTTATAATACTATTAAAGTATTATAAAAATCTAAAGCTAAGTATTATTTTAAATCTTTATTTTAGCCTTTCTACTATACTTTATATTATAGTTAGCGATAATATATTCGTAAAGTTATTACTTACTTTACTTCTTATTCTTCTTTCTCGTTTATAACTTCCTTATCCGGTTATAAAGGATCTTACTTAAAAAAAGGGTTTTATAAGTCCTTATAAAAGCGATCGGTATAGAAACGGTAATATCTCTTCTATAATAAAAGAACTTCTAGCGTATAAGAGGAATTATTTATTAATATAATTTTATACGATTACCGAATAAATAAAAAGTCTAGTTTTATATTTAATCGGTCGGTTATCTAAATCTTCTTAATAATAAAGATATAATTATCGATATTAAAATCGGGAGTATAATAATATTAGTTAGTTTAGCGAACTATCTATTCTTATACTCTTTTTACCGCCCTTCTAGCTTTATTAATATAACTTTATATCGTCTTAGTAATTACTTAAGCTTATTAGTACGATAGTTAGTTTTATAATAATACGAACTTATACGTTTAATTATTTTAATCGAAGTAGAGTCTTAAACGGAAGCTATAATATACCTTAAAAAGAGATAACCCGTTTAAAGAGTTATAAGGTAGGTATATTTAAGTAAAGTCTAATATAAGGATTACTAGAGACTAATTATCTTAGTAGTAGTTAACGAATAATTATAAACGCTAATTAATCTATTAATTTAAGTTTTCTACTTATCTTATTATTTAAGAGTATCCGGTAGATAATAATAACTATTTAATTCTTATAATCTTATATATCTTATCTATAAAAGCAGATATAAACTAAAAGCTTATATCGGAAATTACTAATTCCGGGAGTCCGAATATATAGAATAGTCCTTTATAATATAGTCTTATAATATCTATTACTATTACTTTATTCGTATAAGGTATATACTAGGCTATCTTCGATAACCGGTTTATTATAATTAAGAAGTTATTATAACTTTATTTATCTATTAGTATCTTTTTAAAATCTATAATAATATATTATTAATACTTCTATAAGAGTAGTAAAGGGTATAAGAAGTTTAAAGTTTTATCTTTTAAATACTTAGCTAATCTATATATATAGTTAGTTATAAAATAATATACGTTTCCGTTTAAGCCGGGCTATTAATATTATTATTAAATTAGATCTTTTATCTTATTTCGGCCCGGGTATATAGTTATAAAGTAAGAGTATATATCGTCGATAATCTTTATATAGAGGTTCTTTTAATTAAGAATAATTAAACGGTTATTATAAGTAATATATTAATCGTTATAAAAAGCGAATCCTCTTACCTTTTATCGTATTTTATTATAATAAGATTTTAATATTAAGTTTTTTTAGTTAAATTATAATAATACGCTAACGAGTTCCGGTCTAGATTATTCGGGAAAATAAGATAGGATATTATTATTATAATATTCTTCTATCTCTAAAAAGTATAACTCTATTAAAGAGTCTTTTTTTATTTTTAGACTATTATAAATTAACGGTATATCTATCTAATTATATATATTAAGTATAAAGATTTCTTATAAAACTTCGTCTTCTCGCCGGAAAATACGGATAATATAGTAAATATCTTAACGCTTTTTTTATAACTAAATCTCTTTAAGGTATCGGGATAATATATTTATAATAGTATTTTCCGAACCCGGGTAATAAGAGATTATAAAGTTAAATTAAAATAATAGATTAGCTTATCCGGCTTAATAGCGATTTAATAGATATTTCGTATTAAAGAATATTAATACTCGATAATTAGTAATTACTTTAAATAGAATAAATTATAGCCTTATTAATTCTAAATACTAGAATTCTATACTCCGGATTATAACTAGTAGTTCTTTATCGTATATATTATAGTTTATTTCTATAAAAATTATTATCTCGGAGAAGAAGCTTATAGAGTACTATTTCCTATTATTTAATTATTATATTAAAATTCCCGTTATAATTCTATCGGAAATATCCGTTTCTATCTTTATAGATCGGCTATATTAGAAATAAGATAGTATAGATACTATTACTAATCGATACTTAAGTTCTTCGAAGATAGTATTATATTCTATAATCTAGCGGAAGCCCTCTCTCTTCTTTATTAGTTTAGTTAACGGCTTTATAATATAGTTATACTCGGGTACGAAGTAGTAGTAGAAGTTATAAAAGTTTAAAAAAGACTATATATCTTTAATTATCTTTAAAAAGCGTTAATCGCGAACTATAGCGATCTTCTTAAAGTTTATAGAGATACTATCTATACTAATAATAAATTTAAAGAATTTAATCTATATTATATAGAATTCGTATTTTTTAAAGTCCGTTTAAAGCTTTATAGATTTAAAGCGTTTTAGTACTATAATAACGTAGCGGATATAATCGGCTTTCGATTTCGAGAAGATAATAATATCGTCGATATACGTATAATATAAATTATTAAAGTAATTTATTAGGATTCCGTTAATATAACGTTAGAATATAGTAAGTCTATTAGTTAATCCGAAAAGTATTACTTTATATCGGTAAGCCCTTTAATAGATTCGGAACGTTATTATATTCTTACTATCCGGATCTATACGGATTTTATAAAAGGCTTAGCGTATATCGATTTTAATAAAGATAAAAGCTTAATTAAATCGTATTATAGTCTCGTTAATAAATAGTAAAAGATATTAATCTTTCTCTATTACTATATTTAATTTCCGATAATCGATATAGAATCGTATCTTTCTTTTTACTTTAGAGATTATTAAAATAAATAATATTTATAGCGTCTCTATAAGCTCGATAAAACCTTTATCTAGATTCTCGAGTATATAAATCCTAACCGCTTTAGCTTCTTTTAAAGATATCCTCTTTAATAAATCGTACCTTATAGCTTCTTTTATTAAAATACTATCTTTTAATTTAATCTTATAATCGTAAAGACGATATAATAATAATCGATCCGACTTAGTTTTATTAAATATCTATAATAAGTAGTAGTACTTAATAAATATCTACGCTAGTATTTATTAATAAAAGGTTTCTTCGTCGAAAGGTATTTCTTCTATCTTCTCGAGTCTATAGTCCTAAATATACTATTTAATTTCGTAAAAGGAAATAACTATTACTTCTGTGGAATAGCTATAGCCTGATTAGGCAGGCGGTAAGCTGCCTAGCCTGAAAGGGAAGGCGGCAGAATCTAGGCCCTTATAAGGACTTCTATAGTAACCTTCTCGATAGCCTTACTTCTTCTATAGATATAATAACGAAGAACTTATTATATCTTACTATTTATTTAATTATACGATCGTATAAAGCTTAACTAATATTAATTAGTAATTACTTAGGTAATCTCTAATAGTTAGATAAAAAGAGATAGACTTTTCTCGAGATCGCTAAATAATACTTAGGTCTTTTTTATAGGCTATTTATTACACGAACGAAGTCTCGAGATCTATATTACGATTAAAGTTATCTATAGATATTAACTTTTAAATAAAAATTTCTAAAAAGTAGCTAAGATTAACCGGTAAATCTTTACGATATCTTTTAAAACTAATTAGCGAAAGCTATCTATAAACGAGGCTATTACGATTTACCGGTACGCTCTATCGCGTAAGTTATTACTATTTAATTCTTCGAGATAACTTTAAAAAAGCCGCTCTTTCTTCGAAAAAGCTATTTAAAATCGCTTTCCTTACTATAAACCTTCCTTATTATAAACCTTTATTAAAAAAGCCCTAAATCGACCTTTCCGGTTATAAACTTTCTTATTACGAACCTTTCTTATTACGAACTTTTTTTAAAAGAGCTTTAATCGCTTTTTCTCGAGAATAGCTTTAAAACGACCTTCTTTCGAAACCTAAGATATTCTTCAAATAACCTTCCTTTAAAGCTTTAAATATTCCCCTTCCTTTAAGCTCTTAAGTACTTTTATCTAAGATAGCTTTAAGGACTTCTCTTTAAAGTATCTTTAACCCTTTAAAGTACCTTTAAACTTTTAAAGTACCTTTAACCTTTAAAGCGCCTTTAGATATCTTTCTTTAAAAAATACCTTAAGTACTTCTTTTATTACTTATTTCTTTTTAGTTCTTACTTTCTCTTCTAGTCTAGTTTCTTTATAGTTCTTACTCTCTCTCTCCGCCTTATTTTCTTCGTAATTCTTATTCTTTTTCTCCGCCTTATTTTTCTCTTAATTTATCTTTCTTTTATAATACGAGAATTATATAAAAGAGACTAATATAAGTAAGTCTTATTATATAATAAATTCTAAACGATTATTATTTATAAGTAAATAGTCTAAAAGCTATTAGTAATTAGCCGATAAATATAAATATAAGAATATCTCTATTATATTACCCCTCTTTTAAATATAAGTATAAAAACGCTTCCGCTATACTACTCTTTCTTTATCTTTACTATAGTAGAAAATAAAACCTTTCCGAATAAGATAAGATTTATTTCTTTTAAAAAATATATTATAAAAATATACGATACTTTATATATATTTTAGTTTAACTAAGATAAAATAGATAATAGACTATAAACTATTATTATAACGAAAACTATTTTAGATAAAGTTAAAGCTATTATATTCGCTACTTATATTATTAAAGACTTCCGGTATAGTTATATTATAGATAAAGAGCTTTTAATTACCTTTTAAGAAGATTTCGAAAGATAGAATATAGAGATATTTAAAATAATTAACGATAAATAAAAATAAGAGATTAAGAAATCTTTCCGGGAGAGAGATATCTATATAAGCTTATAAAACGGGTATATTATCTTATAATATATTAGGGTTATAAATATAAAAGAATATTTAATATAGCTTAAGCCTAAGGTTATTAGAATAATTTTTATACCCGGTTATAGACTATTATAGTACTTTTCTTTAATAAATAACCTTATTAGTAAGATAATCGAAATTATCGAGAATAAGCTAACTTTTATACTATTTTTATAAAGACTTAAGCTATTATTAGAGCTCTCGATTCTACTTTATCTTCTTTTATTATAATTATAAAAAAAGAATAACCGACTATTATAATTATAAAGAAGATATAATTAAACTTTATAGCTAAAGGGAAGGAATAACCTATTTCTATAATTATAAGAAGTAGATAGCCGACTTATAAAGCTATTATTACTATAAAGTATTTAATCTTAAGACTTTTAATAGAATATAGAAAGATAGATATTATTTCTAGATCCTTTTAGTTTTATTAATACCTTATTTAATTAATAAAGCTTATCGCTATCTAGTCTTATTTTATTCTCGTATTTTAGCCGGAATACTTTTATATACGACTTTTATAAGACTCTTTTTTTTCGGAATAAACTTAACCGGCGCTTAGAACCGGATAAGATTATAATATTTATAAGAGTATAAGATCTTACGAAAAAATAAACTAGAAAGCTATACGATTTATTAAATAATAAATTAAAGATCTTTTTAAACCTCTATTATTATAGTAATATTAAGCCGGATTAATTTTATATTATTCTTTTACGAATCTCTATAAGCCGAGCGGAAATATATTATATATATTATATTAATATAATAGATATCTTTATTATAATTTATATTAAACTAAAGACTTATTTCGAGATAGATACGAATCAGTAATAATACTATAGCGATTAGACTAGTATTATTTTTAATAGTTTTAAGAACGATAAAGATAATATAGATAAGAGTCTTTAAAAGATCTTCTATATTCTCTTAGATAGATTATAGTTATACTAATACGCTTTTAGCTCTAATTATAAAAGTAACGAGATCTTTCGGATAATAGTTATTCGAGCGTATAAAAACGTATTAGAATTTAAATATACTTTTTATATACTAGCTACTCTTTATAAGAAACTCTTTTAAGACTTCTACTTTTCGTTAGAGTTTAGTTTAAAATAAGACTCGAGTAATTAGTTTCTTTAAGATAAATAGAGTATTAAAGATAATAAGATATACTATTTCGATCGTTAATATAATAATAACCGCTAATATAATACTCCCGGCTTTTAAAGCGGTTTTTAAAAGAGCTTTTAAAGATTATAAGGAAGATTTTATAAAGGTTTTCGTAGTAATAACGGTTAGTAGTAATTTAAAAGGAAAAAATACTTTATCTATAATAAAGAAAGCTATTAGTTTACTAAGTATATTTTAAAAAAACGGTAGAGATTAAGAAGCTAGTATATAACGTATTATAACTACGATAGCGAAGAGGTTACGGAATTAGGCTTTATAGCCTTTTTAGCTAACTATAAAGGCTATAAAGTAGCGTATAGCTTAACGGAAAGCGTTAATAATACCGATATTAATATCAAAAGCGGTAATAACGTTTTTAAAGATAAATAGGAAGTAATTATTTACTTTATAGATATAACTTTCTTCTACTCGATTATTATATACTAGATTAACTACTATACTAAAAGAATTAGGCTAGCTAAATAGCTAGATATCGCCCTAACGTTTATACTTATAAGCTTTAAATAGTTTTACCTACCTCTTTATATTTAGAGATAGGATATATATTAAATACTACCTATAGATAAAGTAACTTATATCTATATAAGCTATATATAAGCCTTCTAAGTACTTCTAGTCTATCCGGTAGCGCGTTTATATTTTTCGGAGTCTTTTAAGCTAGAGCTTATAATTATATACTGAAAAAGCGCTCCTGCTCGATATATTCTAGAACTCGTTAGCTTAATACTCGAACTTATAACCTTTAGCGTATATTATAAGCTAGATACGTTACTTTTAACTCTTTCGGCTTAGTAGAAGTTATAGCTATTATTTATTATATATTAGATTAACTATTATATTAAAAAAATTAGGTTAGTTAAATAGCTAGATATCGTTCTAATATTTATACCTATAAGCTTTAAGTAGTTTTACCTGCCTCTTTATATTTAGAGATAGGGTATATATTAGGCTTTAAGTAGTTTTACCTGCCTCTTTATATTTAGAAATAGGGTATATATTAAATACTACTTACGAATAAAATAACTTATATCCGTATAAGCTATATATAAGCTCTTTAAATACTTCTAGTCTATCCGGTAGCGCGTTTATATCTTTCGGAATCTCTTAGGCTAGAGCTTATAACTATATACTAAAAAGGCGCTCCTACTCGATATATTTTAGAACTCGTTAGTTTAGTATTCGAACTTATAACTTTTAGTATATACTATAAACTAGGTACGTTACCTTTAACTCTTTCGGCTTAGTAGAAGTTATAGCTACTATTTATTATATATTAGATTAACTATTATACTAAAAGAATTAAACTAGTTAAATAGCTAGATATCGCCTTAACGTTTATACTTATAGGCTTTAAGTAGTTTTACCTGCCTCTTTATACTTAGAGATAGGGTGTGTATTAAAGCCTATAGGTATAAACGTTAGGGCGATATCTAGCTGTTTAGCTAGCTTAATTCTTTTAGTATAGTAGTTAATCTAGTATATAATATCGATCTAAAAGGATAAAGATAATAAAAATATTATTAAAGCCGAGCCTTCTCTTATCTTAGTAGTATAATTTATCTTTAAAAGCCGATATTTTTAATTTAAGTTCTAAAAGGTTATTTTTAATACTAGTATTACTGAGTTCTTTATAGTAGACTATAACTAATACTTCGCTTTAAACTATAAAGATCCTTTAGTAGAGATAGATACTTCCCGGGCTAATAAAGCGTTAATTAAGTTTAGTAAAAGCTCGTATTCTTTATTTTTTAGTATTATTATAATAGATCTACTTATTAGACTTATTATTTTCTATATTATTAATACTTTAATCCCTTTTCTATTATATATATAGGATATAAATAAGTTAAACGTTTATTTCTATAATATAATAAACGAGTTAGTCTATATAGACTAACGTAGTAAAGAGAAAACTATTCTTATAATCCGGAAGTAAGGTTATTTATAGTTCTTTTTATTAAAATCTAAGGCCGGAGCTTTCTTTATAGAAATAAAGTTAAAACGTTTTTATAGATATTTTAGTTATTCTTTTATTAATTATTTTTCTCGTTTATTTCGAAATACTAGCTATAATATAGATCTAATAGTTCTAGAAGCTATTACGAAGTTTTATTATTACTATTAGATATATAACTCTATTTTAAGACGATTTAAGTTTATCTTTAAAGATAATTATAACTTTAACTATAAACTTATTATAGATATTATATATCTATTCAGAAAGCCGGTATTTTATATTATAGACTTCTCTATATCTTTCTAAGCTATACGATTCTTCTCTTTTCTTTTAATAAAAGATATATAAGAAGTCTTATATATAATATAGATAGATATATACCTCGGGCCTTTAGACTAGCTAATCTATAATATAAATACGAACTTTATCTCGGTAGAGTTTCGAAATAAAGCTAAAATTATAAAAATTATATATAAGTAGATATTTATAGAGGTATATTAATCTATCGATAAAGTCGAGCGATATTATAAGCTCTTCTAATATACTTTTAAGATTATTTATACCGAGCTTAAAAGTATTTTTAATAATAACGCTATCTTTTAAATAGCTATAAAAGCTATAAACGATATTATAAGCCCCGATAGCCTTATATTTATACTATTTATCTTTAGAGCTTTCCTTTAAATAACTATCGACTCTTTATTATCGAATTCGATTATAAAGTGTAAAGAAATAGTAGCTAAGATATTATATACTTTACGGAAGATCTCTATAGAATAATAGATTAATAATATAATAACTACTCGGAATAGTTTAAATATAAACGATTAATTAACGCTACTTTTTTAAAATAATATATAGGTATAAAGAGAGAAAGATAGTTAGTAAAGTCTTTATAGGCTACTTATAATTAAAGGGTATAATTTTACCTTCGATCTTTTTAATAGCTTTATTAAGTTTTAATCTACTCTTATTCGCTTATATTATTAAGACGATTTTAACGATATATTATTAACGAACCCGGGCTAGAGATTTATAGTTTTCTTTACCGAACTATTTTAAATCGAGCTTTTAAAACTACGAAAAAAAGGACGGCTTCTCGGTTCTAAAAATAAGCTAAAATTAGTATTACTTATACTATAGCCGGTACTAGCTCTCTCGATATATATAATATAGAAAGAGAAGGATAATTTAGAGCTAGTATTTAAATTAAAGCGCGATAGTATAATTATAAGTCTAAGCGAGCTCTTTAAAGAGTTTAATATAAAGGAGATTATAGACTTAATCGATTATAGTATCTTCCGCTTCGAATACTATAATAAGGTTATTTATAGCCCTTATCGTCTTTTTAAAATACGAATAGTTCGAGAAATTAAAAATAAAATAGAGAAGCTATATAAGAAATCTCGCTTTATAATTTAAAGTTATAATAATACCGGTAAGGCGGATATTCTTATTTAATTACTTACGATTTAACGCGTTAACTAACGTTTTATCGTTATCTTCGTCTTTACTTTAATAACGGCCGGAATAATTATAGAGCTTCGTAATATTATATAAGCTTATTTTTAATCGAAGTTAGAACTAGCCCGAACGATTCTAATTAAGTTACTTAAAGAACTCGAGGCTTATTATTCTCTAAATACGATTATACGCGTTATACGACTACTCTATAATATTACCGAGATAGAAGTATACTAATAGACTATATATTATAAATACTATCGTATAGTATTTTAAATAGAGAGTTTTATATATAACCCTTATTTCTTTATTTTTATTAGCGAGAAGGATATTTTTAGCTTCGTCGGAATATAAACCGACGATATCCTTATATTCGGAACGCTATAGTTCTCGGTAATAAAAGAAGAAAAGATTAAAGAAGTAGAATTTAGATATAAGTTAAAGATTATATTCTTATTAACTATATTACTCGATTTTAATAATATTAAATTAACTATCTATAGCGATAGATCGATTAATATATAGTAAAAGGGATAAAGGGTAAAGATCGAGACTATAGATTTAAAAGTATCTAATCGTATTTAATAGTATCTCGAATAATAGGCTTATAGCGCTTACTTCGTCTTTATCTACTAGCTAGAAGCTATTTTCGATCTCTCTATTATAGCTTAAATCTAGAACTTAGAAGAAAAAGACTATAAAAAGTTAAATTAATACTTTAAATAGTAAATAGAGAATCTATCTCGAGGTTTAAGATATATTATCTTAGATCTTTTAAAAGTAAAACTAACTATCTTCGTTAATAGCTCTTTTATTAATAATTAGGATTTTAGCTTTTAAATTAACTACGTTATCGCCCTTATTAATAAGAAGAAGATTAACGATAATATATAATATAAAATAAAAGGTAATACCTTATACTAGTCTTTTATAAAGTATAAGAAGGTTATTAAAAACGTTCTAGTCTTAAAGATCTATAATATAATTAACAGCTTCGATTTTAATATTATAATTTCTTCTACTTTTAAGATAATTATAAGCTACTTCGACCTTTTAATAATTCCCTTTATAATCTATATAGATTCGTACTCGTTATACGAATACTTTATTAAACTAAGAACTATAAAAAAGAAGCGTTTTATAGTTAATATTATATCTCTTCGTTAATTATACGAGAAAAAGGAGATCTTTAAAGTAAGATAGATTAATAGAAGTAATAATTCTATAAATACTATAACGAAGGTATCTTTAAATAAGACTCTAGAGAGGTTAATTTTTATAAACGAGTTAACTATTCGAATAAAGGGTTATATAAAATAAGGTTAATAGTACGATTATTTTCGCTTTCGAGGTAAAAGGTATAGCTATAATCGACTTCGATTATAAAGGTTTAGCTACCCTCGCTTTCGATTATAAAGGTATAATTACGTTTATAATCGATTTCGACTATAGTAGCCTAGCTACTTTCGCTTTCGATTATAAAGGTATAGTTACGTTTACGATCGACTTCGATAATAGCGCTATTTACTATCGATTTTAACTATAATAGCGTAGGGTATAGAAAAGGGCTAGTATAGAAAGAAAAGCCTTATACGGAAAAAGAAAGGGATCTATATAAAGAAAGGAAAGGGCTTATACGAAAAGATAGTATATACGAAAGAGGAAGGACTTATTAATAGATCTAGTATAAGTAAAGGTATTATAGTATAAAGAAGAAACTACTAGTATAGAATAGCTATAGCCTAATTAGGTAGGCGGTAAGCTGTTTAGCCTGAAAAGGAAGACGGTAGAATCTAGGCCCTTATAAAGATCTCTATAGCAACCCTCTCGATAGCCTTACTTCTTCTATAGATATAATAACGAAGAACTTATTATACCTTACTGTTTACCTAACTATACGATCGTATAAAGCCTAACTAATAACTTCTAAATTATCTTTATTAGCTATAATTATAAACGACTATACCCTAATAATTACGATATCGATATAGTATTTAGATTAACTAATACTATCTTATATTAGTTTATATTCTTTATAGCTATTCTATCTTTATAAGTAGTCTTATTCTTTTTCTTATTTTTCTACTTTTCTCTAGTATTTTAGCTATTCTTCCCGGGATAATAAAAATAGCGGTTAAATAATCGGAAATACCTTATTTAATATATCCGTTATCTTATAGATCTTAATATCCGGAGTATAAGAACGGGTAGCTTAATCTTATAACTAGATAATAAAAAGTCGATATTATTTAATATAAAAAGATTCTAATTCCCGGATTCTAGCTTAAACTATAGTTTATATAATTATCAACTTATTAGTAATACTAGACTCTTAAGTATCTACTAAACGCGTTTTTTCTTCCGATAATTATACGTTATATATAAGTATTTAAAAGGGCTCGGTCTATAATTCTAAGATAAATACTCCCCTTATCTATATATTTATCGGGCGGCTATTAAAGCTAAATAAGTAGTATTATCTCTTTACGTTTAAAGTAATATCGAAATCGCTAAACTACTTATAACCGACGATAATATTATACTTTATATTTAAAATAATTATAAATAGGTTAGTATACTATCGGCTTTAGATTATTAGGTTAGTAACGAGTACTATATCTATTAGTTAAGAGGTCTTATTATCGAAGCTTCTTATTAAATATAATAAGAATCTAGTTAAATATCGAATACCCTTTATCGCTTTAATTATCTTTATTATAAATTTTATATTTATAAATATTAATCCGTTAGCTCTTATATCTTTTAATCTTTTAATATATAATATAATTCTATTATATACTACTATATAAAGTAAAAGTAACGTATCGCCCTTTATAATTCGAGAAAGGAAGTCGAAAGGTATCGATCTATCTATATTTAAATCTATATAATCTATTCTGTTATTATATATTTCCGATAAGAAGATCTCCTTTAAAAAGGAGTCTAATTACTTTAAAGTATTTAGTTTTCCGCCTCGATAGCGAGTTTATCCGTATTAGAAGGTATATTACTATAAGCAGCCTTAATTTATACGATATAAGCTTATCGATAAGCCTCCCGGTTATTTATATTAGCTACTTTAATAGTATTATTAGGGTAGTTACGATTTAAATATCTTATCTATTTATAATTATAATAAACTCCGGACTCGAAGAAATATATAATCTTATCTTTAGATATACTCTATTATTAAACGATCTATATTATATTTATCTTATTACTATTACTCTTAGTAAGATTATTATTACCCTTACTTTCCGAGTTACTTCTTCTATTAATATTACCGCTTCCTTACGATATATAATTAATCGAGGGCGTTTTTATATTCCGGTAGTTATTTCTAGTTTTATCGGAAGTCGTTTTAATAGATCTTAACTAAGCTATATACTAATTATCGTAATCGATCTATTAAGTAATATAATAATATTCTTTAAAAAAAGCTATAAGGTTTACTATAGTAAGGGTTATTATAGAGTAGAAGTAGGGTATATCTACTAGCTTATTATAAATCTCTTCTTTCTACTAGTCTTTATCGAAGTAGAGTTTACTAGTTAGACTAACGAAAGAGTTACGGAAAGAAGCGAAAGTCTTATTAAGCTTTATATAGAGAGCGCGGAACTTTATTTTAGCCTCTACTAAGTTATTCGGATTATCGTATTTATTCTTTAACTAGATTAAAAAGGCCTAAAAAGTTATAATTTAATTTAAGTTATTTTCTTCTAGATAAAAGGCGAAGTTTATAATAGCTTTACCGCTTATAAATAATTTAATAGCGATTATTCGTTATCGATCCGATACTTAGTAGTTTATATTACCGATAAACTTATTCTCGAACTTATAATACTAGACTTTAAAAGATAAGTTCTTATCTTCTTTCTTATCGTTATATTAGATAAGAGAGTCGGGGACCTTCGCTAATCGCTTAATTTTATAATAGATATTTCTTTCGGTTATAATAATAAACTCCGATATTAGAGTATTATAATCGATAGGTCCTTAAGGAGGCTTATATATATTTTTATTAGAAGAAGACGACGAGTTATTACCTAGGGAGGGGTTATTATTAGTATTAGCTACTCGAACTAATATAGTCTTTATATTAGCTATAGTTAATCGTTCTAATTTTTACTTATTCTCGCGCCTCTCGGTTAGTAGATTATAGATATATTAGTTCTTTTCTTTAAATAATTCCGTTTATTTATCGATTATAACTTATAATAAGATAACTTACTAAGCGATATAAGTATCGATTAAATCGCTAATAGTATTAGTTATCTTAATTATCGCTTCTATATAGTTAATCGCGATTTATCTAAAGTACTCGGTTTAGAGCTCTATACCGTTTAAGTCTTTATTAAATCCTTTAGCTTATATATAGACCTCGGCTAAATAAGTACGTTATCTTTAGTTAACTATATAAAATAACTCGAATTCTTTATAAAAGATATATACGTTTTATTAGTATATCTTTTTAAAATTCTTTAAAGTTAAAGGGCTCTTATACTTTTAATATTTCTTACTATTTTCCGTTAAATATATAAAAGAGACTCCTTTTATTTTATATATTTTAAAGTAGTAATTAACTTTATCTTTAATATTAGTATTAATTTCGTTTTACTTTAATTAATAATAAGAGGCTTTATTTATTTACTCTTTAAAAGTCTCGAATTCGTTCTTAATTCTCTATTTAATAGATTCTCTATTATTAGAGCTATTATTCGTATTACTACTATCGCGTCTTATTATATAAAAGGTCGCGTTAGAGATAATAATAATAAATCGGCTCGTTTCTAGCGAGGAGCGGTAAATATAAGTCCGAGCCCGTTTATTATCGCGTAGTATAACTTTATCGATATCGGTTATAAAGAAGCGGACCTTCTTTATAAAAGTAACGCTTTCCTTTCCGTTATATTTCGTATCTTAGAATATATCGTCGTATACGTTTTTATTCTTATTATCGTTATAGTAATTATCGTTATCGGTAAACCTATTATTAGGGTCTTCGTACCGGTTAAAGTATATTATAAGTCTAATAGAGAGAATCTCTACTAATCTTATAACGAAGTTAATAGCTTATCCTATTATAATAGATTAATATTTCTATAACTTTTTTAAACTATAAAGATTAAGGTTTTCGATAATTATAATAGGAATCTAATAGATTATAGTATAGGGCTCGATTTTATAATAGAAGATTATTAATTATCGAAGAGGTTTACTTAACGAAAAGAAAGAAAGAAAAAAGAAAGGTAAATAGCCTAACTATACTAATTAAAGTAAAAGGTATAGGTAATAAAGGAAGCTTATTAGAATAGCTAGTAGAAGGGTCTATATAACCCTAACCCTACTAGTAGCCCTACCTGCTA
>LKEA01000137.1:0-14499 GCA_003795315.1 Cytospora schulzeri
TAGAATATCTATATATTAGATTATAAATATTACTTTACAGATATTAATAAAGATAACTAGTATATAGTAACTGTTAGTACTTACACCTATACTATACCGAATCCTTAACAATATCGAGCCCTTAAGTTAAAGCTTTATATATAGCTCTATATATACTATATACTATATATTAACTATATATATAAGTAGAACTATAGTTAATAAGTATAAAAGTAAAGAAATTAAAGTAGTGTATATTTTACCTGATTTATTATAGCTATTTGAAAAGTCCTCAAATAGCCGTTTTACTATGCAAAACGGTGGCCCACGAAAGGGGCTGGCCCACGTATAGGGCCTTTGACTTAAAGCCACATTTCGGAGAAATACGAGCGATTACGAATGAAACTTTCTCTTCAAAGAGACTAGATATACCAATCGTTGATGATCATTCGTCATTATGTACTATATTTCTGCTACCTTACCCTTATAAATTTGTCCATTGCCCCGGAGCCACCACATTGTCCTCCGAAGGCTGTTGTCTTGCGTGACCGGGACGAACGTGTTCGGCGGCTGGGAGGTAACCACCCGCGTGCTGGTGAGCACTCATCTCGGGAGGGGGGTAGGATGGCTCGGGGGGTTGAACGTCATAATAATCTGTGTCATACCCATAGCCTGTATACGAGTGCCCATCGTCATACGAAGCCTGAACTGGATAGTTCGAGTGCCTCTCTGAGGGCGATCGTCTCCAGTCTGCAGGATGCGCCATATTTGGCTGTGGCACTTGAAGGTATGGACCATGGTACGCCCCCTCGTGGTGATGACCATGGTCAAGTTGATCTTCCCCGTCGTAGGTTGTGACCGGGGAGTGCTCCCTCCTATAAAAGTCTCCATGTGGTGAATGATCCCTTCTGTGATACTCGGCACTCCGCCGAGCTTCCTTCATGGCGGTCTCGGGATCGACGACACTGATAGCCTGTTGAAATGCGTAGTCGTATTGTCAGAAGCTGCTGTAAAGTGCACCATAAAGGGAGGAGGGGAGTGGCGGCTAAACTTACCGACATGTATGCCGCCGACATTCGTTGGTAACCAGCAGTATCCACGGGCGTACCAATATGTGGCTCGCCAGTCACGTAAGGCAGATCATCTTTATCCATCTCCTCATCAGCATTTTGCCGCTTCTTCCGTGTGAAAGGAACCCTCCAGGGACAGCAGCACACGTCGCCCAAAAATCGAGTAATTGGTGGGAAACACCAGATCAGGGCGGCGATGGCCATTAAACCCAAGAATGCGCCGCTGGCAACGGCCGGAATGTTGATGTTGGACATTGCGCCGTCTAGCACCTCCGGTGTCTACCTAGGTATGTTGCGCCGACTGACAGGCAAGATAGGACGCAAAAATCGTCGAATGCGATATGAGGGCGAAAACGACGCACGACAAGATCAGGGGACGCGAAGTATGAGGAGCAACTGATGACAAAAGGTCTGAAAATCAATGGTGGGTAGAAAAGCCGGTTCATGCAGGAACACTGCGTCTGCTGTGTAGCCTTAGAGCGTTCTAGATATATTAAAAATAAGAATGAAGCTGCAGCGTATTCGCATTAAGGGATATCTTGGCCATACCACGACAACATGCGATGCGAAGGACAAACCTGGTGCCTTGGAGATAAAGGAGGAGGACTGGAGGCCTGCCTACTAATATGACCTCGGAATATACACACTGCAAGGAACACCAGCACATCACTGCAATTCATCACCGGGTCGTTTCCCGTAGTACGAAGTACGCAGTCCACATAACCTTGTCCTTATTTACCTACATGACATCATTTATGTGGGTATCACCCAGTTTTCCAGATCCTGTGTTATTCCCACTTTCTTGGTGTTAATTCTCCGATTGGTTGCTCATGCGCCTTTGCCATCCCGAGGGAATCACCGCCTCACTCGCGGAGCGTAGAGGGGTCTCTAATTCAGCGACCAGGTTGTGGCTGAAGACACAAGCTAGCCAGGCTATTTGCTCTGTCGGTGAGAGCTTGCTTGGCTGCTTGGCCAGCTTGGGTAGGAAGTGTGGGTGGCTGGCTGTGCGGTTGATATTTATTTTGGAGACCGGATATATCAGAATCCGCATCGCCGCTTGTTGTCGATCGGGGCTGTTCTCGTGAGTGTCCACGTGTCTACTGGAGATAAGCTGACAGGTGTCTTAACAATGTGACACTGCACACTTCTTGCCTTCCATGCATTTCTGTTGTAACTTCTGTAAGCCACGGTGAATCTTAACAAGCTTTTTAACAAGTATGTGATGCTCACCTATATCAAATCTATGCGTGTGGACCGGGCTGAATGTGGTAATTACCTAAGTCCATGTGCAGACTAAATACATTGTTATGTCTCTAAGTAGGTATCCACGACTTAAGATACCAGGGATACCTCGGCGACCTTGTCTCCCCGGATAATGTTCATCATATGTAGAAGGCCTGTATATTCTGCTACCTTTATTTTAAGTTCTACCTTTCGGTTTGCCTTAAAGAGATTCCTGCGGAGACTTCAGTCTACTGTATATCACTTCTCACACTGCAATAAATATTTACTCGTGTGACTGAGAAGGTTTATAGGCGATTTACAGAAGCTGGTCATTGGACATTTGCTTCTCATCCTAGTTATTCTCTGACTGTCTGCCCTATTAGCAGAAGACAATCCAGTTTCTATGAACTCTGCAAGCTTAGCGATCAAGACTGATTCTAAAATTCTACAAACCATTTAATAGCCGTAGGACTTCGAGAGACCTCATGGGGATTCATTGTCGAGAATGCTGCAGTCTGGAAGAGCATGGCAGTTGTCAGAGAGAAACAGTCTCCGTTAAGGCACGGCAAGCTCCTTTGAAAGAGAGGAAGACAACGAAAAAATAACAAACAAGAAATAAAGACGGTTGTCGGACCCCGGATAGATATAAGACGAGGGGGAAGGGACTCGCATCTGGGGGGCGGGGGCCGATATAATAGCACTTGAGCCAGCATATAAGTAGACTACCATGTAGACCATGTAAATTGGTTCTAACTGCAGGTGGCCTTCCTCTAACGTGCCTCACAATTCTGGTCAGTATTCTTAGGATAATTCAAGAAGTCTTACAATACTTCGCAGCTATGAAACACACTAGCACCTTAATTCCTTGTACTCTCTGTAGAAACACCTGCAATACAGACTGGCTCACCTCCCAACTACCCTTGAAATGATATTGTGTTAATCTATCATCAAACCACTGATGAACCGTCTTGCCTTACTGCATTCTTTCGGGCTGTTATATACCACACCTACCGTATAGTCTGACTATCGTCGCGCCGTCCCGGGACTGTCCCGAACCCGCCGAGCCGCCCTCACTACCCGGCCGGGAGAGGCCTCTATAGGGGCTCCCCTAAGATATAATCGGGTAGCACCGCCGCCTCATGCATGTCGCCTTCTACGCGAGGCTTAAGCGTCTCGACTCGCCCTGGCTGGACGCGGGGGTACAGGCTGACTTGGATAGGTACCGCATCGGCCGCCGGGAAGAGTAGAAGAAGGACCAGTCGGTATTGTCAGGCGATAAGACCTTGGGGCTAAGACAGCTTTGCCACTGCAGTGGAGGGTGCTGGACTAGGTCATAAGAGATTATGTTTCCGAGAAGTTTGTTAATGGGCCGCTGAGAGAGCTGGTCTTAGAGAAGAGTGGATTAGATATCAGTGAACGAGCCTTTTGCGATAGTATTTTTATTATAGCACTGATGAATTATAATACGTTTAAATTGGCTTCTAGCACTTGACCTATCACGGTCCGAAGTCCTGAGTGCATGATCACCTGTAAACTGTCATGGACTATCGGCTTTTATAGGGCAATCAGCATGGCTGATACATCTGTACAGCTTTCCGTTCTGTCCTCATAATGTTTGTTTCTAAGACCTTCAAGGATTTCTCGCCAAAAAATTTCACTTCAATTTCTTCTAGAGGTTATACATGCTGTCTATACAGAGGAGTGGTCGTTAATGGTATTACAGTAGGGAGGGAAACCGCCTTCGATGTTAACATCGGAAAACAGGAACCCGCAAGCATAGTTTATTGCATTCAACCAACACATCTAATGATGGGGGGTTGGTTACTATAATATTCTCAATCACCAGAAACACCGACCTCCAACTCCTTCAGTCCCTGCTCTGCTTAGTAAGTATTGGGCAGCTTGGAGGGAATCGGCGGGCCAGTGGTAGTAGCACGCACTAAATCAAGTCACATTTCAACCCGCTTTCGAAGTGGGTGTCTGTCGGCTACTGTACTAGCTACATATGGAGTCGACTTTGTGAAGTGTTATAACAACCATTTGATACCGGAGAGGTGCTCCTGCGACATGTGCTGTTCTTGGGCTGTCGGCGGGTTGGGGATCAGAGGAAAGAGGCAAGCTCGTCGCTAAAACCCGTGGAAAGGATGCGGTGGTTGAAGCCCGGCAACTTGCTTTTCGAGGTGCATGTCCACAGCAACGACGTGGCAGCCTATCTTGAACGTTGGAAGCCGTTTTTGCTCGAGTCACGTCGGCGGATTCGGATTTTCGGGATTTTGGGTGTGAGCGCTAACGTCAGAAGCCTGATAACTTCCTAACTATTTCCGTTCCCTGTGATCATGGAATACCATGGGTCTTCTATGCTTTCCAGTTCTGCACGCTATCACGGAGTGAATCTCCCAAAGTCCCATCGGTTTCATATTTGAATCATTATAGCGCCTCATGCCCAGGCACGTAATGACAAATGAGCCGCAGAGTCTAAGACATCTGTCAACATTGAAATGTGTACGCCTCCCCCTGCCCTGATTCACTCCCTAAATGCATTTGTAGTTGCTCCGGTCATGCCTAAGTATGCTAAGTCGCCGGTCATTTCTCTCTCAGAGACGGATATAATTTAACTTCCCTCGTTTAGTATGCCGCGATTCTTGGTGACAGGCTCTTCCATGTAACCTCTCTATCCTTGCACCTTACACTTCATCTGCAAAGCTCAACCTGCTGTGACTTACTTGACGCCATGGCTTTGCCAACTAATGGCAGTAATAGGAGCAGTGCAACTGGTCTTGCTACAGGTTCCACCGACCGATTTCATGTTTCGAAGCAGGTTCCTGTTTACGAGGGATTCTCGACCGCTCCAAACCCTCAACAAAATCGGCGTTTCTCGAGCGTTCCAAATCTACTATCACATAATGAACGTTTCAACATTGGGACCCCACGACTGAGACCCCCCAAGTTTATTTCAGCGAACCATTCTATTCGCAGTGCAAAGACATACAATCCTCGTCCATATTTTCGCTCGCGGAGAATAAGAAAGGGCACTATTGATCGACCGGAACTGAGGGAAAAGGACCCTCGGGGGATATGGATTACGCTGATACCCCTGATTGGCTTTCTTCTTGGCTTAGCCATCATTGCAGTTCTCTCCTATACCGGGTATACATCGGTCAGCAGACACGAATACTGCGAAGTCTTTATAGATGATTTTTCGAATGGGTTCAATTCAACGATATGGACTAAGCATGTTGAAACTGGTGGCTTTGGGTAAGCCGATCCGATACAAAGCGTCGAATTCAAGTCTTTCAGTTTGTGCTAACATCGACGATAATAGAGGCGGCGATTTCGAATTGACAACTGGTGATGATGAAAACGTGTTTGTCCGCGATGGACAGCTCGTAATCAAGCCAACCCTTCAAGACGAAAGCTATATCAATAGCACGGGCGTAACCAACTTGACTGCCGATGGTACTTGCACTTCACACTTACGTGCTGACTGTGTTTTGTCTGTCAATCGTACAGCAGGAGAAATCGTCCAGCCCGTCAAATCCGCCCGGATCAGCACCAAGAACTCCGCCGTCATAAGGTATGGCCGGGTCGAAATCATTGCCAAAGTCGCCGCCGGGGACTGGCTCCTTTCGCAAATTGTCATGTACCCAGCACAAGATTATTATGGCCGTTGGCCCGCATCCGGGGAGATCGACATTGGAATGGTTAGAGGCAACAACTACTCCTACGGTAGCGAGGGTAATCAGTTGCTTCAGAGCTCTCTACATTGGGGCCCGGATTCTACCACCGACCGCTGGCAACTTACTACTGGTTCTCGGAATGCCTTGCACTCAACTTACCACCAAAATTTCCACACCTTCGGTCTTGAATGGACTCAAGACTATCTTTTCACATGGGTCGACACTCGCCTAGCCCAGGTCAGCTATGTCAGGTTCACACATGACTTTTTCAAATTTGGTGGCTACGGCCCGACATATGAAAATGGATCAAGAATTATAAATCCATGGGTAGGACCAGGGACAAGTCACGTCACTCCATTCGATCGTCCATTCTTTTTGTTTTTGACTCTGAGTGTCGGAGGTACCTCTGGCTGGTTTGCGGACGGCCGACAAGGCAAGCCTTGGGCGGATGCATCAACCACCCCGAAAAGGGACTTTTGGGATGCAAGGGGCCAGTGGGGGGCGAACTGGGAGGAGAAGGGTCATGGTGAATTTATCATCAAGAAGGTCTCCATGTGGCAGCAATGTGAACCAGAGGCTACTGATCTGTCGGGCTTCGCTTGAAGCCCTTTGGTTCTTGGCCGGAGCCCTCAGCCCGAGCTACCCTAGGTATTAGGTACATGAACATTTCGCGCGATTTTAGGCGAGCCAGATGTCCCTTGAAAGGATGATAACTACGTTCACCATGGCTGTTATTGATAATGGCATAATCAGGCTTGTAGTTAGGCTGTAGGTTGGATTGAACAGTAATGTTTGGTTGGTTTTTCCACATTTTAGTATTTCTTATTATCTAGTCACGTTAGACCCGTTGTCCCTTAGGCCCTCCTATATGTATTCCAACCCTGGGAATGCAAGGGCGAGCTGTGATCTGGGTTGGTAGAACACAAAAGCCAGCGCGGACGAGATAGGCATCCACTTCTACTTAGGACCGACCAGTGGCTAGTTTGGCTCTATATTCTAATTGTCGGAGATCCTTTAATTCGTATTCCGTTTGCAGATAGTAGAGTGGGATAGATGTCTCCGCGTCTGCTGTACTACTAAGACTATTAATGACTCAAATGTGAAACAGTCCGTTTGCAGTCATTGAATGTATTCGAGTCGTTCAGCTTGTTAGCACCACGACGTAGGAAATGACTCTGTGACTCCAGCTATCATGTACCACTCAAACGAGGTCGAGTCAGATCGAGCACATCCTTATCTACCAAAGCTACTATTAATGGAATTGGGCTTGGAACCACTATGTTGCCTATTCAAGAAATTGTAGCATACTCTTGGCAAAGGGAGTCCTCGAATGGCCTAGCTCGGATGTGGATTCTATGCTTTTGCCCACTTTACTTCGCCTTCCAACAAGGCTAGCCAGCCGTACCTATAGGTTCTTATGCACATGCATATCTACAGATAGTGATGTTCACAAACACCACCTCCATATCCTCGTGTTACAGACATGCTGTACATGTTGTTGCTACTGGGCATTCTGCCCTCGCTCGTCGCAGCTATAACATCGCAATTCCACACTTCTAGCAAGCGAGGGTTGGTATATATACCAACCTCCGACTTCCCGGAAGATAACGACGTATGGGTTCAGGAGGGATCTGACCTAACGTGGTACTACAACTACAAGTCATATCCGAACAGAGAATATATAAACAAGACATCACTGGAGTTCATACCCATGCTATGGGGTGCTCCCTCCAGTTTCACCGACACAACCTTCCTTGAGAACGTCACGGCTCAATACACCTTAGGGAGAAACATTACCTATGTAATGGGCTTCAACGAACCGGACAATACAGGAGAGACTGGAGGCAGCAATATAGACCCGTCGGACGCTGCAATATACTGGAAAAAGCAGATGGAACCTCTAAGGAAGCTGGGCATCTCTCTCGGAGCCCCTGGTGTAACCGGTGGCTCAGCTGGCTTCCATTGGTTAGCCAATTTCACAGAAGCATGCGATGGCGGATGTACATTCGACTTCATCCCTATACATTGGTACGGGAGCTTTGATGGGTTATCGAGCCATATTTCGGACGTGCTGGACATCTACCCGAATAAGAAAATATGGGTGACCGAATTCGCACTGGACAACTCGGACCTAAATGTTACTCAAGACTTTTTCCAGACGGCCATTTCTTACCTGGACGACAATGAGTACGTTGTTCTGTCTTTGGACTACAAGTCGATGACTTTACTGACCAAGATCTTATCAGAAACGTTACTCATTACTCTTATTTCGGCTCTTTCCGGTCCTTCACATCCAACGTCGGCATCAATGTCGCGATGTTGAACTCTTATGGTAAACTAACAGACATAGGGGGCTGGTACTTGGGTGGCAATGCTACAGGAGTCAAGCCGGATAATGTCACAGTCAAGCCCAACAATACTATGGCTGGGCCTGCTACTCCGACGTACACTCTACCAGCACTGGTGACGAAATTGTCCGGTGCAGAGTCGGTGCCAACTCCGCGTTTTATGGGTGTTCTGGTGGTTAGCATATTAGCGATCATTCTTTAATGCTAGGACTATAACCCTGGAATTATTCGATTCACTTGTTTAATAGAAAGTATCCTCTGTCTGGCGTTTGGGCAAGATGACCGAGTTGTGTTTTTCCTTTTGAAACAAAACAGCCCCCCCCCCCTCCTAAAGCAACGCTGTCCAGACCACTACATGATTTTCATATCAAAATAGGTGCCGTACTAATATTTGTTTCCCTTTAGTATATTCAAGTATTTCAGGGTACCTTATCCTTTAGGCATATGCATAGCCTGTCTATATTCAGTGGAGCTTTGTTTTGCTTTTCATTCTATCTTAAAACTCCAGTTAAGTGAGAAGCCCATTTGTGTCCGTGAAGATCCTCTATATGTCGCTATAGGGATCCGTGAAAGGTACAGTCCATTTTTGACTATGATGCGATCCTAACCATCCTAAAGAGGTATAGATCGTTTTGGTGAAGAAGCTGGTTAGTGCCGGTGTAGTCTCTTACGAACTCGACCTCCCATCTTCCGTGTCACCTCAAGCAAGCACCACATGACAAAACATCATAGAAAAACTCACAAACACCTCAGCTGGACTAAGCTCCAACCTAAACTGGGCTAGACCGCTGGGAACCCCAAGTGGTCGGGGCTCATTAGGCTCATCATCACCTAGCTCCACGAGGCTCTAGCCAATTTTCGAAGACGTTTGCGGACAGCGAGTCACAGTTTGACACGAAAACCATGCTTGTTCCGGACACCCATCTTGAATGTATGTAGGTGGCGACACCCGGCGATTACCATGAGATCTGGATCCACAGATCCCATAGTCAGCTGCAAGACTTCGCCCAAATGTAGTAGTAGGAATAGCAGAGCCAGGTGGCATAGTAAGCTATACCGTAGTATCGGAGCTTCTATCTTCCTCCTCTGCCTCCGACGCGATGCAGACTCTCGCCGCGAAAACGCCCGGCATTTTCACGCCCGGCGTAAGGACGCCGACAGTGACAGTTAGCACTGGAGGCTACCCTGAGGAGTTGAACATTCATGAACTTTTCAATAGGTTGCATGGTTTGATACTAAGGGATACTATGTTTCTCCCCAAGGTACGTATGAGCGCTGAATTCCATTTTGAGCGGCTGTCAACATGGTACAATACTGAGTAACCCTCCAGATAACCATCATTGGAGACAAAGCCAGTGGGAAAACATCAATATTCGAAGCCTTGACCGGATTGTCCTTTCCGGCAGCGAAACGCCCATTGACCAATTTCGCCATCCACGCGCAGTTCAAGCGTACGACGGGCGAGAAATCGACTGTGAGGGCGCACATTCGCCCTGGTCCGCTCGATAGTCAATATGAGGCTGCAGTCGAACACCTGAAGAGTTTCGAGGTGAATCATGAAGGAGTCTTCACGGGGGATGATCTCCTCAAGATTTTGCACGAAGTATGCCTGATCCTCCCAAATGCTTCTTGCCCTCTCTTATAAACCATTTAGGCTGCCAATCATATGGAAATCACGCTAGCCGACCCAGATGCCATTCAGGATGATGAGAATGTTGAGGCTGATACCGAACGCCAACTCTCCGATAACGTTCTGGTCGTCGAAATCTCTGGACCTGACGTCCATAGTCTGAGCGTCGTTGATTTTCCCGGATTTATGCACAGTATGTTAATTGACCCGTGTTTTCCAATCGGCCGGATTTGTCCTGAAACAAAAGCGATATAGATTCTGGACTCTATAATGTGCTTGAAATCAAAGCTATCAGGAGCTTAGTGATGGACTACATCAAAGAACCTCACTCGATTATATTGTGCGTTTGCCTTTGGAAGATACGTCGACCCCGACAAAGTGTAACTAACTCCACTCAGAGCTGTGGTAGACGCTACAAACCAAATTGGCAATCAAGAGGCATTGGAGTTTGCTCGGCTTGTTGATCCAGGAGGTCACCGAACAGTCGGTGTCCTAACCAAGTGCGATGCTGTCCAGCGAGGCGATGAGAGCAGGGTGAGGCCATTCCCTCCGTCTTCGCCGTCATAATCGGTTTATTCGGCTAATGTCTCCCAGGTTCTGAAAATTTGCCGCAACAAGGAGCATCATCTGGATCAAGGATGGTTCGCTTTGAAAAATCGGTCGGTGCAAGAACGGCGTGATGGCTACGATCTCAACCAGCGGAATGCAAGTGAGAACGCCTTTTTCTTGCGGGACCCATGGAACAATCTCAATCACAACCGGGCAGGGCTCGCTTCCCTCAGAGAATTCCTCGGAGACATGGTATATGGCATGCTTCAAGAAGACATTGACATATTGATGTTCAAGATCCAGGGCATGACAGAGTCCACTTCTGGCGTGCGGTTTGCAAGCAGCGTCGATAGCAGAGGACCTGTCGACGAAAATCGAGATAGTCTCGATCAGCCAGTGTCTGAGAACGTCTCCGAAATCGAGGAAACAATTAGCGGTGGGCAGGACTCCGACCTGGAGGTTGGTGAAATCAAGAAACGGCCGACAATCCTCATCAGCGCTTTCACCGTAGCCTTGACACTAATGCTTGTTCTGACCCTGACCGGGCTGGGTTTTCAAGAATTGGCACAGGAGATTGCAACTGACGGCAGCTGGTTTCGTTTATTTTTGGTGGTGACCTCAGTACCGCAAATATTTGTCAGCTTGGTAAGTACCTTCAAGTCCATCGTGTTGTCTAGGAAGCTCCGGTGCAGCTCTGCCAACTTGAAGTCGTTGGTTTAATTAAAATGTTTGAGCTGACTTCCTTTACTGAAACAAAATAGTTCTTTTGCAATGCCATCATCAACACGCTTTTTCAACTCTTCGGTCCGGTCAGTCAGTTGAAAACAAACTCAAAATTCTACTCGGCGAATCCTGTGAAGCGCCTCAACATCAAGCATGGTCCACTACCGCATGCTACCATTCAATGTCCTGTCTATAAGGAAGGTCTCGAGGCTGTTATTGAGCCAACGGTAGAGTCACTCGAAGCTGCGATCCGCCACTACGAGTCCCACGGCGGCACTGCAAATATCTTCATGAATGATGACGGTATGCAATTGCTCTCACCAGAAGAGGCTGCCATACGACGAGCATATTACACAGCCCATAACATCGGCTGGGTGGCTCGACCAAAACACAACCCGGACGGCGAAGGGCTGCAAAGATTCATTCGACGAGGCAAGTTCAAGAAGGCGTCTAACATGAACTTTGCTCTCGGAATCAGTCTGAAAGTGGAAGATAAGTTGCTAGAGGTTGACCGCGGCGTGGTTTGGACCCATGAAGATGAGGAGAAAGCATACCAAGCTTGCCTCACCGCAGTACTTGACGAAGAACTTGGCCGGGCATGGGCAGAAGGCAATATCCGCATTGGCGACTACATCCTTATCATCGACTCCGATACGCGTATTCCCGAAGAATGCATAATCGACGCGGTTAGCGAACTCGACCAGTCCCCTCAAGTTGCTATCCTCCAGTTCTCCTCCGGCGTTATGAACGTTACAACCAGCTTTTTCGAAACCGGCATTACCTTCTTCACCTACCTTATCTACACCGCGATCCGTTACGCTGTTGCTAATGGCGACGTCTCCGCCTTCGTTGGTCACAACGCCTTCCTCCGCTGGTCCGCCTTACAAGAAGTCAGTTTAATCGATAACGGCCTAGGCTTGGCACCCGGCGAGAAAGATCCTAACTCTACCACCCCCTATGAAAAGTTCTGGTCGGAGTCCCACGTCTCGGAAGATTTTGACATCTCCCTCCGCCTGCAAACCATAGGCTACCATATCCGTATGGGTGCTTATTTCGGTGACGGGTTCAAAGAGGGTGTGTCTCTTACCGTCTACGACGAACTTGCCCGCTGGGAAAAGTACGCCTACGGCTGTAACGAGTTGCTTTTCCACCCTATCAAATTCTGGTGGAAACGCGGCCCCTTTACACCCCTGTTCAAGACCTTTCTCTGGTCTAATATGGCTATAGGATCCAAGGTTACAATCCTCTCCTACATTGGGACCTACTACGCCATTGGTTACTCTTGGATCGGCACTATCTTGAATTACTTCCTCATCGGCTGGCTAAATGGCCATCTCGACCATTACTATATGAACAGCTGGCGCGTCTGGGTCGCCTTAGTTGTCGTCTTTTCTGGCCTTGGCAACTTCTCTCTCGCTATGCTCCGCTACCGCAGCGAAAATACGAAGCTCGGCTACCAGCTTTGGATCTGTTTCCGTTGGGTCCCGCTTCTCTTCGTCTTCCTCGGCGGAATCTCCATGCACGTCAGCCAAGCTATACTATCTCACATGTTCTCAATCGACATGTCCTGGGGTGCTACCGCTAAAGAAGTCACCGATACCTCCTTCTTCATCGAAATGCCTATCATCGCCCGACGCTTTAAGTTTGCCTTTATCTTTTGCATCCTTATGACCGCTTTGATATTTTGCGGCGCCTTCGCATTTCCCGTTCTCTGGAGGATCACACAAGTCATTGCTATCTTTCCGCTTGCATGCGTTATTTTTAGTCATTTCTTTCTGCCTGTCTTGTTAAATCCTGCCTTGATGAAGTTTACATGGTAAAACTTTATTATCCTCTTGTTTATAACTGTGTTTATTTAAAGAGTAAAGAGAACAAACTCTATATTGTTTTATAGATTGCTAGAATGTATATACCTTAATAATATATAAAGTCTAAGAGACTATATTAGAAATAGTCCTAAAAGATAAAATAATAATATTTTAATAAACATATTTATATTTATAAGATTCATTTCTCTTTTTAAGTCTTTGTAAATAGTAATAGTGTACTGATAATAAGCTTATATCTATATAATAATCTTAAGTAGCGTCTATATATACGGCTTAAGCAATAAGTATAATATACTTTATATACTTTCTTTATATTAGAATTAAGCTTATATAAGTTAATAAATAACCTTTAATATACAGTCTACTGCTTTTAACTATACTAATTAAGACTAAGCTAGTCTTTCAGCTAGTTATATATCTATAAAAGGTAACACTATAAGTAAGCTATCTGCTAATTAATACACTCCTACGATATAATACTAGTTCGCTTAAATAAATAGTATATTAAAGCTAATAATAAGCTAGTAGTCTATCTTATTAATAATAGTACTTATATATATTATATTATAATACTAGACCTTTTACTAAGTATAGTTATTAGGGCAAATAATAAGCTAGTAGTTTATTATATTAGTATTATTATAGTATAATATATAATAATATAGATAAAAGCCTAAAAGATAAAAAGCTACTATATTATTTTTATTATTATACGAGCTTTATATATTAGGCTCCTTATTAATATATAGGGTATATATATACCTTCTATAACGTCTTTTATATAATATACGTATTATTACGCCTAATAAAAAGAAGAAAAGAGTCGGAAATATATAGACTCGAACGTTTAAGCTTACTTAGCTTTTTTAACAGCTATTATTAACTGGAATAGGAGCCTATTCTAGTTACCCCCTATCGGGTAGGGCCGAACGGCAGCCTCTAATTCGCCTATCCGCTACCCGCCCTTTCAACCCGCCCTCCCTCCTTAAGTTCGTATCGGAATTTTATAATTTCAACTAAATCGGAATCGTTAGGATTAGGGTTATATAATAATATTTTTATTTAATTTTTTATCGATAAGGGGGGGGTAAGAAATCTTTCCTTTATATACGTAAGCTCTATCTTATTTAGCGGTTATCGTGTTAGGCTTTTTTGCCTGTAAAACGTCCGTGTACTAACACCCTGTTAGCCGATAAGAAATTTAGCTTAACAGCTATTGCTAACTGGAATGGGAGCCTATTCTAATTACCCCCTGTCGGGTGGGGCTGAACGGCAGCCTCTGATTCGCCCGTCCGCCGCCCGCCCTTTCAACCCGCCCTTCCCCCTCGAGTTCTCGTTAGAATTTAATGATTTCAACTAAATCGGAATCGTCAGAATCAGGGCTATTTAACGCTATTTTTATTCATTTTTTATCGATAAGGGGGGGTGAGAAAACTAGAACCCTAAGCTTACCCTTAGGATTCCTCCCCC
>LKEA01000138.1:0-13788 GCA_003795315.1 Cytospora schulzeri
ATTAGCGAGTATATTATTTAAATAAGTCTATCTTTCTAACTCGAGCCGAGATAAAGGTAATATAGTAATCTTCTATTATAGTAATTATAATATTCGAAATAGATAGAGTTAAATAATCTTTTAAAGCTTAAATTATTATCTAGAGTATAGCTTTCTTTTAAATAACGATTTTAATTTAAATAAAAGCGAGTAGATAAAGATCTATTATATAATTTATCTAATTTTAAATTACTTAATATCTACTCGAAAGAATAGATATAATTATACTACTTATAATCTATTATTTTTAAAGCTAATCGAGCTCTTTATAAACTTTCTACTTATTAGGTTTTAATAGTTTATTTAACTTTAAATTATAAGTTATTATATTATATATTTCTTATATTTAAAGATCTATAATATAGTTAGTTTAAATAACTATTTTCTTATTATTAAATAATCTTTTAAGAATAAATTATTCTAAGAGTTTAATTAGAGTATTTAGTTAATTAAGAGCTTTAAGATCTATCTATTCTTAAATAATACGAAATATATAGTAAAATTAGAGTTATAAAAATTATATTAGATAGCTCTTATAGTCGTATAAAAGTATAGAGCTTATAGGAATTTCCGAGCCGCTTAAAGATATAATCGGAGTAAGATTTATATTAAAAAAAGAGCGTCTAAACGACGAGAAGATTATTCTAAGAATCTAGTATTAATAGGATTATAAGAGCCGGGCTTATAACTATAACGATTCCGAGCAGGATATATCGAATAGAGCAACTTAATTACTATTATAAGCTATTTATAATAAGCGTAGGGAGCTCCCTTATATATATAAATAAAGGAAAGCGAGCTTTATAATATAGCGGGCTTAGATACGTGATAATTATTATCTCTAAAAGTACTTTATACTCTGACACTCTTCCCAAACCACTACAACTTCGATACCGCTCTTCTGCCTTCATGAGTTTTATTTTAAAGGGCCGGATACGTCGAAGGGGCGCACTCGCCTGCAGGCTATGGCTGCCCAGGTGATGTCATATTTCGTGCGCTGGGTATAGGACGTTATGAGAACGGCTGAAGAGTACCTCAGGCTCAGCTCCTTCTCTCCTCTCAAACCGATCATTCACTTGGGTACGCTCGCAGAGCTCACTCGCCCTCCGTTAGGGTAATCCGAGGGGCAAGTATATAGCCCTTTTAAAATCCCTGTGACGCTGCAACCCATGGGTTCAGTACTTTGCCTGTAGACTGATGGGTGCAAGTTGATCAAGTGTATGTAGACATGGCCCAAGTGTCCCAAGAAGAAAGCCGAGATGCAAGACCATTCGAAAGTACTGTAGAGTGAAGATACCCCGACTGTCACGAACAGGGCCCCCCTTTGAGTGAGTGAATTGATTGTCTGGTTGTCTCGTTCTATCTTTCAGTGTGGAGCATGGATCTCCGAAGTTCCCCATACAAATTCTAGTGCCAGAGGTCACGTGACTATGTTCGGACCCGAAGCCTCGATTTTTGGCGACCCCTGATTGTGACACCGACCCTTACTGCTCCGTTCCATGTAACCTCAACACACCCCTGCACATGTGCACATTCGCTTCACAGTCCCTTGTCCTCCGGGTTCAGTTTGCATGGTCCGAGTGCGAGAGGGGTCAAGTGGGAGGTGGGCCTCACCATTGATCAGGAGCCAAACTCAACTGTAGTCATACCCTAGACTTCAAAAGATACTTACCCTAGCTTCTCTGCCCTTATTCCATCCCTATGAGACCATTCTGCCGTTGTAGGCGGAAAAGTGCTAGCGAGCAAATGGCTTGATGCCCGGTCTTACCTGGTGAAAAAGAACTTCGCAACCCAAAGTTGGAGACATTTCTGCCTCAGACGCATGTCTGTAGCCTCCTCTACATTCACCAACTGTCAACCCTATTCACGACTGAAGGTCGATCACAACCCGACCAGCGACTTCGCCCTTGTGCATTTGCTCAAAGACCTCTGTGAGGCTCTCCATCTTCTCAGTCCGGAAGTGCGTCTTGATGACACCCCTGGCAGCCAGGTCCAACACCTCGATGGCGTCCTTGCGATCGCCGACGGCGACGCCCACGATCTTCAGCGATTTCCCAATCAGTAGTTGCGGGAACGCTTTGGCGATGGGCGTGGGATCTCCTTCAGGGATTCCGGCGCAGACCAGGGTGCCTCCAAAACGGAGCAGGTCCATGGCCCTGGAAAAGTGCCCCCGTGTTAGCTGGCCGTCATCATGCTCATGGAGCGTGGTTGAGTGAATGGAATATGTATGATTAGATGCATGAAAAGGGAAAACTTACATGGCGTACGCGCCGTTGGAAGCTGTGAGGTTGATGACAGCGTGCGCACCAAGGCCATCTGTCAGGTTCATTACCTCTTTTGTGACGTCCTTACTGGCAGTGAAGTCGATGAAGTGCTCGGCTCCAGATTCCATAACAATTTCCCTCTTGTTCCCAGAGTCGATCCCAATCACTCGGAGGCCGATACCGCGCGATGCAATTTGGGTTGCCAAATGTCCAAGACCTAAGGGACGGTGTCAGTGACGGCCGAAATGTTCACATGTGCAGTGCATGTGGTGGGTGACAGAGTGCTCTTACCACCGCCCGCGCCCAGGAGCACCACCCACTGGCCGCTTTGGGTGTTTGATTTCCGGAGAGCACTGTAGGCCGTGATGCCGGCGCACAACCTGGGAGCCGCTTTTTAGCATTTCATCCTTTTTTTCTCCTGAATATGTACTTTCGGAGCACAGTAAGGGGCTCACATACATTGGCGCTGCTGCATCTGACGGCAAGCTGTCGGGGATAGGAGTTACGTAAGTTGCCTGACTGGTGACATAATTCTGGAATGTGCCCGGATGGTTCATGATACCCGAGATTTTCAGGTTGAAGCAGGCCCCATCGTACCCGGTTACGCAGGCCGCTGTTCAAATCACAAATCACCATCAGTGTCAATGGCCTATTAATTATTTGGGTTATGGTTGGCATTTTGGGGGGGGAGGGGGGTTGGTTGATGAATCATTGGTTGATGAATCGACTCACCGCAGCTGCCACAAACGTGGGAAACCCATTTGATGCCAACTCTGTCCCCTAATTTGACACCAGACCTTTCTGTTCCTGGGCCCATTTTGACGATGTGGCCAACTCCTTCGTGGCCGCCAATCTGGATGCCCTTGTCAGCACCCTATCTGATATGGAATTTCAATCTCCGATGCGCACCTGTCCGGCTTTCGTTGGTGGCAGATGTGCCCAAGTACTCATCATCGTTCCATAGTCGGAATGACACACTCCGGAATGTGTCCTAGGAAAGGTATTAGCATCAATGTCCGTCACGGCCCAAACAGGGGCATAGCATATTGGCTCCTCACAGCTTGATCAAGACATCTCCGGCCGCTGGCTCGGGCATGTCCAGCTCGACCACTTTGGTCGAGAGCTCCCCGGGTTTATCGTAGATGATGGCCTTGTACGTGGCGGGAAGTGCGTCGGCCATGATGATTGCGTTCCTGATGCGGTAGTGGACTAGCGGCAATTTTTCGATCGAAGGATCTTGGACCGACTTCGATGTTGAGCAGACGGGTATGAAGAGACAAGAGAAAACCCCATAGAACGGGAATCTCTGGTCGAGATAGCTTGTGGCCTAGCAAGATCATGAGTCCGAAGACGCATCCTCCCCGCGCGCCAAGCGGCGGGGCCCAGTGCTACTGTACATTACTACAGTACGCGTTTGAGCGACGGAAGCCCTGGAGAGATTCGGCGAGAGGATCCCACGTAGATCTTCAGCGCTAATGGGACGACGACGCCAAACTGGTGTAACACCCGAGTCGGAGGACTTCGGTCGTCGATGAAACAACTGACAACTGCCCGAGTGACCATCAACGTTTTTCCCTCTTTTTCTTTTTGTCTAAGAGCAGTCGTTAGTGAACTCATTGTGGTCAGCTTTGGGCGATAGACATACCGATGTGTTTACCCGTGATCCAGACCCGTACTAAACTTTATATCCTAAACTTTATATTGCATTTGAAAGCCGTTCACATCGAAATGCGAAGATGCGTTGTCATACCAGCCAAGAGAAAAAGGAGTGACCCCTGACGCACGGGCCAATTGACCGGACACCAACCTTCTCCTCGTGAAGGAACTGGTGCCCTTCTCAACAAATAACTAGGAGGAGGAATTGAAACAACGTCTACGAGTTGACTTTTACGCCTCATGGTTTTCTCCCAGAGTTTCATATTATATCCCATGTATGTAAGTAGTTGGTCTCGTGCCTTGCTATCCTGTAGACCTCACTTCCTCTTCCACTGCCGCCTGGTTCTGTGGCTTCCACACCAGTGATGCCTTCTTTCCATGGGTTCACCTTTAAGCCACTTATAGCCATCAGCATTTCTAAGTCCGCGAATTATTCCATCCAATCGGTCCATATGCATCTTGCGGGCTATCCCGCGACCACTCAGAATTCCACTATGCCAAGCCCTGGCTTGGCCTCAATCGCCTGCTTGTAAAGGTACGACAGGTACATGTATTTCCAATTCGCAGTCTGCCTAACCGTCGTAGGCCAGTTCTTGTACAGCTCCCGTTGATGGGGGCCGATGTTGGCATTGGGGTAGAAACTGTCGCGCCAGTGCCGACTGAGCAAGTTCATCAATTCTTGGTCGCCTACGTAAACCCTCCCCATCCTTTGGCCTTCCGATGTCACGACACCGCCCAGTAATGTCATGAAGCTTGACTTGATGATCTCCCAGGCCTTGGCCAGATGACTACCGCTACTCTTGAGGAGTGCCGGCCCGTCCTGCTTGGTCTTCCGAGCGATGCTCTCTACCTCGCGTGCCTGCTTGGTCTTCCGAGCGATGCTCTCTACCTCGCGTGCCTGCTCGAGGATGGCGAGCACGAGGAAGGGCAGCTGTGTGTGGTGCTCGCCATCTGTCTCCTCGACACAGGCTGCTATCTTGCGCCACATTTGTCCAGTAGTTTGGTGCAAAGCGAGCCATCCGAAATGTATGTCTCCGGCTTCATATTGCGGGTACACAGCCAGTGTGTTCAGCATCTCGGGGATCGTCCTCGACTGATCTGACCACTGAGTGCACAGTATGGCCTGCTTCTTCTCCGAGACGTTAACCTGGCGGGCTGCACGTCTCAGAGAGACCGGGTCGTGGATTCTCCTTTTCAGGTCCGAGACCCAATCGTCAAGATCCTGTTCTTTGGCCAGGCTGTTCTGGGACCATTTCTCAAAACAACTGTCCAGAGTGCTGGGGTTGGAGAGAAGCCTAGCCCTTCTGACTTCGAACCTGACCCCTTTCGATCTTGAGTCGCGTGCCATGCTAGAGGGGACAACACCCAGAGCCAGGCAAAACTTCCTCTCGGCTTCCTCCATCGACTGAGGAATCCCGCCGAAGAACGTATGCTCCAGATCAAGGATTCCCAGTACGTGCTCCATGTCGGGCCACACAGGATCTTCAGGGAAGACCTGCCGGCAGGCGAGGTAAAGATGCACCATCGACGTGATTCCTAGCCAGCTGACTTCGACTTGGAATGCTCTGCGGTGGAGCTGGAGGTACAGGTCCAGCTTCAGCATCCCGCATCTGACGGGGTTCCTTTTGAGGTACGCGTCAGGTTCGACTATAATTTTCGGCTGCGGACGCTTGAAAACCCGTCTGATGATTTCGCCAGTTGTATCCTTCAGTACCTCGTCCTCGATGCGTTTGAAGGCCTCGGCGGCTATGTCATCCAACTCTATAGTGGCCTTAGTGGCCATCTTCATGGGCAAGTCATCCAAATGCAGTTCGTTAAGCTCTTGAAGTCTCTCTTGCACGTGGTTCTTCACTTCGACAAGCGGGATCTTGTTTGCATGATGGCCCGGCACAGATCTGGCGCCTAGCTCCACATCTTCGATGTCCAGGAGCAGCTGAATCCCGAAAGCCGCCCAAATGGGAACGCTATGCGTATTGAACATTGTCTCGACACCTCGCGTGATCTCATCATTGGCAAATGGCGATACAGTGGCCGCAGCTGCATTTATCAGTGGAAACATGCTGAAGACGCGCCGGTGCGTGTCGGTGAGATCTGTATATAGTTCTGAGAGGTCGGGAACTATTGTACGACTCGATTGGATGGAATCGTCGTACACTGTAGCTTTGAGGGCGAAGAATGTGTCGAAGAAGAAGATCTTGCCGTGTTCGCAGTCAGTTGCGTACACTTGACGAGACAACTTGACATAGTCGTCCATTTTGTGGCCATGATCTTTCAAGTCGTGGCAAATCCAGTTGACTATGGCAGGGAAGCACCACACTGGATATAAGTGTTCCGGATATTTCTTTGGTCGTTCCACGGTGGCTCCAAGCTGTTGCTCCAACTCTCGAACAAGATGTACTGCCGTGTTGGTGAGGACCGATGCCTGCATCAGCTCCATAACGCCCGCAAGGTAGGTCCCCCAGACCTTGCGAACATAGTCCCGAACCACATTAAGTTCGAGGCAGAAAGAAAGAATGGCAAAACAGAATTCCACCTCGATTTCGTCCTCATCTCTGACGACAGCCACACGACCGACGTCGGGCAACCTATACGACTGTTCCCCGCCTGGATCGGAGTTTCCACTGTGTTCGTTCTCGGGAACATGGTCCAGGTCGTCAACTTTCAGTCCCATGAAGCGATTGCCCAAAGCTGGTATAGATGACGCAGGTTCTGGTCGGCTCCCGCCAGGATTCGCTTTCTTCTGTGCCCTTTTGACCTCGCTGAAGGGGTGTAATATCTCGTATGTGCTCCTCAGTATGCCGACGAAGTGTCTATGGCGCTGGTTGCTCCCAGACGCGTCGTGGCTCGTGCGCTCAAACCACTCGTTGAACTTCTCCCGGGCGCCGATGGCCCTGTCGAACAAGTTGAACAAGGCCCTGGGGACCTTGATCTTGGGTTTGCCAAATTCGGCGATAGTCTTGGCCATGGTTGTGAAGTCGGAGACTCGGATGGTGTACTTCGGGGGCTCCTGAAGGTGAGGCTTCGATGCTGCGCCAGCCTTAGCTGCCTCCTTGGCCTGCTTTCGAGCTTTGCCCTTGAGCCTCGTGCTCGTAGGGGGTGCTGCGGGCACGGTCGAGGTTGAGCCGCCACATTTGGTAGATGTTTCGGCGAGCCAGCCTGCGATCGCCTCTGTGTCAGCTTTGTACTGCTTATACGTCGAGAGCAGCTCGCTCGTTTGGGTGCTGGGAGTAGACATCTTGCAAATGGTCCACGGATCGATAAGGAAAGAGTCGCTTGTATTCTATACCTAGAAAGGTACGCAATAAAGAGTCGTTTGTGCTCCCTGGATACACCATAAACAAAGCTTTCATCGAACTAGTCCCCATCAATAGGATCGTAGGGTAACATGCCCAGAACAGTTAGCCTGGGGACACTAATAGCAGATTAAGGTGGTATAATTATGGGTCTAAAAGCACGCTATATCGGATATACTGAGCATATGCTCAGCATATGCTCAAATATAAAAAGTGTTAACTATAAATCTAAAGGCTAAAGTAAGTTTTATATCTTAAATTTATGATTTCTGCAATATAGCTGATGTGTGCTTTGTATATATACCTTGAATTTATACAGTATATACAATATAGATACCTAGGTACATATATCCAGGTATATATATAAGGAAATAAGCTAATTATATATATCATAAAAATATGTTCTGTGCCCTTTTGCTAACTTTAGAGTATTCCACTTAGATCTATATGTGATATTTATCAACTAAAAGTAATTAAACCCTCTTACATATCAACATCCACGCTATGTTTCCTTCAATGTTTTCTTCCAATGTGCTGGCGAGGTGTCGCAGAGTCGAGTGACCCCTCTAAAATCGGAAGGGAAAAACACCAGCCACGCTGCGTATGTATCGGCTGCCGGAGAGAGGACGCGAGGTCCAACCTCCCTGGGATGACCACAGGGCAGATCGGGCAATGATTACCCTAGGGTAGTCAATAAGTGAAGATTAAGGTCTCATCAAGAAAAGAGTAGCATAGTGATTGCCATAGTAACTTCGTTGTGTGTTGTTTTTAAGCTAGAAAAAGGAAAACCGCAGTGTTGCCCGGAGGGCCTTTTTGGACAGTACTGTGCCCCGACGACGGAGGGTAGTGGATTTGGTACCACTGCCTACCGCGTCAGAGGTTATCCGCAGCTTCGTTACCAAAGTGCAATCCTCGAGGGCCTTCGAGGAATTACTGGAGCGGAAATGGAACTCCACCAAGAAGTACGAAGATGCAGGCCTCTGAGAAGGTGCTGTGTGGCCTGTCCAGGAACGCTGGGACTTATGAGGGTGAAGGTTTGGACCGGGCTGAGCACCGGGAGGGTCTCACACAGGCAACATTTGACGCCCCCAGGAAGCTTGTCAACTGATAAAGCTGACACAAGATATTGAGAGTCGCTTGAGACCTGGAGAGGAAAGTCGACTCATCGCCTGTCATTGCGGTCTTTGAAAAGCTTCCTAATCGTTGGAACATACCACTGTACCAAGCAACTCAAAAGGTGGCGACCCCTAGATGAACCAGAAATAACTCCAGTCTTGCTAGCTGTTGAAACACCATTCATGCCAGAGCCGGGGCCAGATCATGCGCAGCAGAACACGTTCATAGCTCAGGCAACATAAGACAATGAACAGGAACCTACGATGACACTGGAATCAGACTCCACCCTCCCAATCCGGGGTCATTTAGTGGGAGGACTAGAGTGAGAGCTCCAAGTAAATGGCAAAGTGTTTTTAACCATTCCCTCTAGGTCGATATGCGGCAGTTACCCGTAAGGTGGCCTGAGCATGCAGGTATGTACAGCGGCGTAATATGTCAAGATGAATACTAGGGGCCCGCGAGCCATGGAGGCTCCAGGGCTAGAACGAATTTCGAACAAGAAAACGGGTTCATCCACTTGGTGCAACCTAAATATTTCCGAGGGATGTCTATAGGTCTCAAGGATCCACACGCATATGCAGAGTTCGACAACTGCTGGGCCCGCCCCATGACGATATGTACTTAAGTATACAAGGTACACATTCTCGTGGCGTCCTCTACGGAAAGAAAGGTTCAATACTATTGACAAATAGCATTCAACGTGCCTGTTCTTCAACAATTAATTATTTCAATTAAAGTTACTTGTACATGTTATGGCCCGTGATTTAAGCCAAATCCTCACATGACTTGGGGTATTGCAGGGCACGCTTGATGTCAGTCTTCAGCTTCTCGCCATCAACTTCGTACACAAAGTTGACCTTCTGCAGGGTCTGTGCTCGCGGCTTCAACGCTTCTTGGTAGCCAATGATGTTTCCATAGTATGGAGACGAATAAGCCGTGTCCACATCGAGGTAGACTGGATATCACGCAAGGTCAGTATTTGAGTCACCAGTTTCTCGTACGGTAGTGTGCGGCTTACAAGACGTCGAGTTCAGTACGTTGCTGGGATCCAAGACGGAGAAGATAGCGGTTTCTAATGGAAACAATTTAGTATTTGCCTGGAAAGGGGGAAATGGGAGCGAGATATGATCCAATGGCATAGCCTTTGTTGCCCCTGGATCTGACAGGTCTCGGGAGTCAAAAACAATAACAGAAAGGGGACATTGTTTGTTCCCGTGTATCACTTACCATCCCAGAAGGGGAAAATAGTTCCATAGTGACCATGGAAGAGCTCAGTGTAAGGGTTCTTGACTTCGTGAACTTCGTCCAAGTACTCTTGGTCGGGGAAGACCTGGTTGGCGCCGTTACCCACGATCGCTGTTTCTGTTAGCATCCACGCCATGGCTTTGGCTTAGGAAGGCAACTTACTGATGCTTGGGAAGTCAGCCGTCAGGGCAGCCTTCGCTCCCTCGGGGTCAATCTTCAAGTTGATCTGTAGCTCAACGTTAGCAAACCTAGCACGATCTCGCTGGCCAGACGGCCGGACTCACATCAGAGTTGAGATCAGCCTGCATAGTCGAGCCAGATGTCGTCAGCAGCGTGACATCGATGTATCCGCCCATGATCACCAGGCCCTTTGCCAAGGACGCAAACTCGGGGTCCATCCGGACCGCCAGAGCAATGTTGGTCAGGGCACCACCGCTGTAGATCATGACCTCGCCCGGGTACTTGCGGACCTGCTCGATCATCCAGGAGGCAGAGTTGTTGCCGGCAAGCGTGGTGTTGGGGTAGCCCTCGTAAAAGGCCGCCTTGGCGACCCTCTCCGGGTCACCAGAAGTCGGGTCGTTGCCCTCCTCCTCGAGGGTCGTGTTCTCGGCAGCAAATGCGCCTTCCTGTTGCGGATGTCAATATTTCATGCCTTTCCTGGGTGTCGAACAATGTGGGGATCTCGACTCACCCATGCCAAGTCGCCATGGAGATCCTCCCACGTCTGGAACAGCTCTGGCGTGTTGATGAGCGGGTAGTCAGCGCCCTTGTATACCGGGATACAGGACGCCAGGTTTCCGACCTCGAGGGTCGCGAGTCCGTGAAGACTCGTCTGGAGAGCCCACGAGTTGGCAGTGTCACCAACGAGACCGAGGACGTCCCAGCCAGCGTCGAGAGCCATCAGAAAGGGGATGAAGCCGGCAGTGCTCCAATCGTTATCCAGGATGATCTTGGTCCCTGCGGTCGAGGAGTTCCTGGTCATCAAGTGGCCAGCATGGTGCTTCGCGGGCTGGCCCCTGCTAGGGGCAGCCAGGGCAGCGGAAGCCAGGCTGAGGGAGACGAGCGCGGCCTTCATGATGGACTGATTGGCGATGTTGATGATCTTGTCTTGGCGGGAAATTTAGCAATAGCCGGGCCTGAACAAAGTCCCAAGTCGGTTCCAATGCGCATTTGAGTGCGCGCTCAACGATTTATATGTGACCCAACTCCTCGGGACGAACCCATGTTCGTCGGCCCTCCCGAAGGTCCACTGATAAGCTGCCGGGCTGCGGGATTTGTTCATTATCACCAACGCTAATGCGATTGACAATCGAGAAGTGACTATCGTTCCTGCGTCTTCTCAATAGCATGCGGCCCTGCATATTGTTGTGTAATACCGATTGCACAGCTGGACGCCATATGGCGTGTTTGGTCCGGAGCAGCTGTTTGGATGGTGTGTGGGCCACATTAGGGTCTACCCGAGCTGCCGAGTAGTGGAGGGGATCGACCGTAGCATATGTTCCCCAGATGGACAGGGGCCTCTGCCCGGGATCCGGGGCGCATACAGCGGGGTCATCGTCACAGACGAACATATTTATGTACGGTCTACTGGGTTGTTTGCTTCCCTTTAGGAATCATGTAGCTGGATGGGCTCGACGAGGTTCGTCAGGAGCTGCAGAATGGTTGAATCGGAGCTACCAATACCTTCAAATCGCATCGGCACAAGGCTATCATCTTGAGGGAGGAACAATGACCTCGGAAGAGGTTACCAACGCTCCCGGGTGATCCAAGAAGCAGCTGCAGAGTAAAGAGTTAAACAAGAACCGGTGAGGAGGATTTGAAAGGAAGGAAACAGCCAAGCACGCCAAGGATTAGTACTACGAAAGGAAGCCGGCGAGTTCCGTACATGATAGAGATAATAAGGCATCCTTTTTAGGCAACTACAAAACCCTAAAATTAAATTGAGATAAGACATAAGCTGATATATATGATATTGGCGGGAAATAATCACTTACGTACTAGGCATCTGGTAGAAACGGGCCAGTATTCGGTGAGCTAAATGAGCACATTCATGGGTGCGTATACAGACACAGATAAAGAACCTTGGAAAAACACAGTAAATGTCCACGGGTCAGAGGCAGCATGGTCCTGCTATAATCACCCTGGGGCAATGGTATCACTACCGTATCTCTGGATTTCTTTTTCTGGGCCTTGGGAAGAGCCATGGAGGCAAAGTCGAAAGAAGAAGGCATATTTCGGAGGGAGGAAAAAAGAAATCAAGTTTGCCTTTTGAAGACCTGCGATGTGCGGGAGTAGCATTCAGGCGGGATGAATTCGAGTCTTAGACTCTTGGAATACTCAGTCACCACTTCATAAGGAATGTTGCAGGCTCGTGATCTCGATAGCTCTTGGTCACACTTCTCCCCGGCTCGACGGATATATGCTTGCGCCAGGGACAGGATAATCTTATTCAATGTGCTTGAGCAGGACAGTATTTGGATGGAAGCAGGATTGGCATGAGACTTACCCTAGGGTACTGAAAAGGATACAACATGGACAACGTAGTGTGTGAATTTGAAGGGGGTTTGAGGAATATTGTATTCCCAAGTAATCTTCTCCAACGCCAACCGACTTACCCATGCTGTGCTGCAGGCACGAAGTTGTGAGGGTGAGGAATACTCTGGAGCATTCGTAGCTAATCAAGTAGCTAGTTATAGGTATCAAGTATTCTCCGTCATTCACTGGACGGGGGGGGGGGCTACTAGGGAGGACGACGTCCAGTTTCAATCCAGCTCGTCTCTCCTCTAGCCATGCCCAGGTAGGGTTGGGAAGACACGAACACTCTCGTATGTTAGGTTAGCATGTGAATAAAAAGCCGGATGCCGTGACTGTCTTCGGTCTATATGCTGTATAGGACATCAGTAGCAACGTTAGCCCTGGGTGTGTCAAGTGGAAGACCATAATGACCCGCGTTTCGTAGCAAACTATTTCGATCAGTTCGGTACTCGTTAAGTCGAGTATAGCTACACCTACCTTCCCGTAACACCGGTAACTTCTATTCGTCCAGAGTGTCTGACATGGCTCTCTTAATCCCCTGAATGCTATAAAGACGAGCAGTAATATTGCCTGTACGTGCCTCATACATAAGTACCACCAGCTTTGATGAAGGCTCGATTTCCTAACTTGATGTGGCTGCTTCTACCTACTTGCAACATTCAATGTGGATTCACTACACACCTGGCACTGCTCGAGATACAGCCAGGTGCCTTCAGCGTGACATGGCAACTAGGCCAGATGGTATTCCCATGTCAAGCAACACCAGACGGACGTCGATGAGATCTTCTCTACCAAGGTATCCACACAAGCAACCCAGAGCCGCGGTCTTGCATGTTCGTGAAGTCAGTGCCTCTTGGACCTTATGAAATGGAAATTATGTGAACGTCTCATGGAAACAATAACCCCATGTGTCGGCTAAAGGTCACTTAGTTGCAGAGAGCATAGCTTTTAAATTATGGTTCGTCCAAAATGATGTTCTGTTGCGCATGGGCTATGGTATGTCTTTATATCTGGTACCGCGTTCTACCTTCTTCTGAGACGAGTCCGAAGTGTTAAATTCACGTGAGATACAACAAATGGATATTATCAAAGACAGCGATGTAAAACCTGTCAAGCCAGGTTAAATATCAAGGTGATCGATTTGGATCCTGCCCAAGAGCCCTCACACTACTTCACAGTTCCCTCGTCACGATTCACAGCGTGGTGGTTTGCCCTTCCCAATCCACTTCTGTGACGATTCCGAGCAGGGCATATCGAATAGAGCAACTTAACTACTATTATAAGCTATTTACAATAAGCGTAGGGAGCTCCCTTATATATATAAATAAAGGAAAGCGAGCTCTATAATATAACGGGCCTAGATATATAATATACCCCCTAGACGATGCCTAATCGTCTGCTATACGTATCGTAAGCTCGCTATTATAGTGTTTTAGATAATAATAAAGGAAATAAAGTTAGGGATACCTTTAATAGCTATTCTAGTTATACTTAATAGATATAATGAAAATAAATAGCGATTACTATATACCCTATAAGTACTCCTTTAACCGTATATATACCTTTTCCCTTTCTATACTATTTCTTTTCTAGGAATTCGAGTAGGTCTATCTCTTTTCTCGCACGCCCTTCTAGTATAT
>LKEA01000139.1:0-13152 GCA_003795315.1 Cytospora schulzeri
TTAATAATACTTATAGTTAATTAAATACTACTACTTAAATAAACTTAATTATATTATATTATATTTTATTTACTTTACTTTGTCTTATTTATTTTCTATTTTATTTAATATATTAGTTGTTATAGTAGCAGGGCGAATAGTAGATAGGGCTACTAGCAGGGTTAGGGTTGCATAGACCCTACCGCTAGCCTTCCCGATAAGCCTTCCTTATCGCCTATACCTTTTAGTTTAACTATAAGGCTATTTACCTTCCTTCTTTCTTTCCTTTCTTTTTCCTTCAATAGGTAAACCCTCTTTAATAATTAACGATATTCTATACTTAATTCGAGCCCCTATGCCGTAAATCATCAGATCCCCATTATATTAGTATTATTTACTAAGCTGTAAGGGTGCTTTTAATTAAATAAAAACTATTAAAAAATACCTTGAATTGTTCCTAATCTTTAGGGTTAGGGTAAAACAAAAACCTTAGTCACTTTTAGTCAATTTTAGTTACTAAGAAAACCAACTAAAATGACTAAAGGGAAATCACTGACTAACTAACTAAGACTATAGTCAGGGATTTTAGTGACTAAAACTAACTAAGCTTAGTCACTAAGCCTTATTCACTAAAGACTAAAGACTAAATTACCAACCTTGTTTATAGGGTGATCGACTTAATACCCCGACAGCTACGGGCCTTATATAAAGCTAAGGGGTAGTTTATAAAGTATTAAAATCTATATATTTGTTATTAGATTCGATATACTTTTAGTTCATTATAATAAATTTAGCTGAGAAATAGCTGTTTATATATTAAGGGGTATAAGGCTCGGATATCACTGATATGTGTATGGGGAAGGACCTTTTGGGAGTAGAGTGTAGTAGGTACCTGATATCCACTGATGCTCGACCCCGCCATCCCATCAGCACTCACATCAATTAATGCACTACATACCCCGCTCCCCGCGTATCCATATTCACATGTTCCCACATTCCCACATCGATCATTAATTGATTCCCGCATCCTGCTATTTGCCCCATCCAAATTTATATTCTACTGTGTATGTGGTAGATCAATCAAGTCAAGCTGCTATGGAAGCTTGGCCCCCCTGGCAATGCATCCATAAAGTACAAAGTAGCCACAATTCATGTCATCTCAGGCCATCTCGTTGATTTGTGTAATATGGTCAGTACAAAATGACTGTATGTATATATGTGCTGCCAAAATCTGGCGGGATTTCGCCAGATTTCTTGATGTGCAGTGTACTATGTATTATTATATAAGCGGGCACACTAAAAGCCCAGAAATCTGGCGGGATCTCGCCAGATTTCCTGGCTTCCTGTGTATTACATTACATAAGCCAACAACCAAAAATCTGGCGGCTTTCTTACATACCTACCTAGGTACATAGTAGGTACCTAGGTACGTACCTAGGTATCTGCCTGCCTATTCTTGAATGTTCAGTGTATTATGTAAGCGCAGAAACACTACTTACGTCATCACACCAACAAACAGTCGGCACGCATTGCACGCAGGCAACTTGGCGATAGCGACACACCACACCCAACGACTGCTATCGTGCCAACGTCCCAGCAGACCGAAGACTTTGGGGATGATGCTGTGATGATGATGATGATGATGATGATGTTGGACGGACGAATCATGACAGGAGAAACAGGTCAGTACAGCACAGCACAGCACTTCATTGAAACAAGTCAAGGTTGCCTTGCCTGACTGTGGCGTTTCTCTCCTCCAGCAGCAACACCAGATCACGACGACCTCCCTCAAAAGATCAATGACGACCATCTCCAACATCTCGGTGTCGACGAGCATTCCAGCCAGGCAGACTTCAAGGCGGCAGTAAATGGCGTCCTCCGACAGCTCGAAAAACAACAGGCAGAGCGGTCCGAGTCCCTCCTCCGATTGTACTACCTCCTGATCGAAATACAAACTCTCGAGTCGAAGCGGCAGTCTTCCCGAGTCCCCTTCGGCGTCTGGGCGTGGCAGAACCTGAGCCCTGTCGTTGTGGACCAGCTCATGTGCGCCGAGTTCAAGATCCCCACCGATAACGACGCCCATGGGTACGACGACGACGTTCAGCAGAACAAGGTAGAAAACAAGGTAGAAGAAGAAGGGAAGGAGAGACAGAAAAAGGTCCAGAAGGAGGAGCAGAAGGAGGAGCAGAAGGAGGAGCAGAAGGAGATAATACGGACAGCGACCGTCCGAGAGAAGGACCTTGCCCAGCGCGCAAACAGGGTGGCGAACCGCCTTGGGCTCCATTCTCGCTACAGCCTCTACCTGTTCTTTGGCGAGAATCTGTCTACATCCAAGACCTTCCTCGATACCATTACATCGCACCTAAACAAGGCGGAAGCGGAAGGAATAGCAGCAGCAGCAGCAGCAGCAGCAGCGTCAACTGAGGCAGGAGGCCCACCTGAAGAAGAAGGAGAAGGAGAAGGAGGACCACAAGGCCCAGAAGGACCAGAACTTCCCCAACATTCACCACCACTGCCACCATCATCATCATCACCATCATCACCATCATCACCATCATCACAGCCTAAACAACAAGAATACACAGTGCTGACTGGGGAACCAGGCGACGACAAGTCGCTCTTCTGGTCCGTCGTCTATCCCCGCGCCATCTCGGTGTACTTGACCAAGACCAAGCAGCCGCAAGACTGCTACGTCGTGTTTGGGCGCAGCAACCGCACAAGGCCATTACGGGACCATCAGCAGGTGCCTCCACTAAAGCTGCAACACCTCACCACTGCTTTCCAGGAACAACGACGGGCCAGCCTTCTTGTCCTCCATCATCCCGACAGTCCACAGGGGGTCTACGCAGGCCAGGCAGCGCCACAGTGCAGACCCAAGCGCAAGGGTAGGAGGAAGTCCACAAAGCCAGCAACGGTGACTGAAGCACTCAAGCTAGCAGCTCCAGTACCCACAGTACCCACAGTACCTCCAGCAGGACTAACATCACCAGCGGGAGCGGGAGCTGGAGGAGGGAGTACGTTATTTGTGACTGGCAGACCAAGAGAGAGCGAGTCGCCTTCCGTCGTTGGTATCGGCCGACGGGCATCTGCCTTGTCACTCACTAGCCCATACGACTGGGACTTGAGATCAGCTCTCAGCGGAAGTAGTCTTGAATCTCTATCGCCCTGTCCTGACAGCTACAGCTACAGCTACAGCTCCACTGGGCGGTGCAGCCCCGAGTCCGCTTCCACCAGCCTTTTCCACCCAGAACATCCAGCCCTCTGGCCCAATATCAGCGGCTACCAGACGCCTCGATCCGTCCTCCCTGACCCAGAAGGATATAGTTGGCTAAAAGGCCAAGACAACAACAATAACAACAACAGCAGCAGCAGCAGAACCACCACCTCTACCATCATGACACCGTCGAAGCCTGCCAGTCTTCCTGCTTGGCCGTCACCAACTGATGACGCGATCCACGCTCATACTCACGACAGCGATAAAGAAAACGAGGCCTTGAGTAGTGTCACATGCACCAACACGATGCCTCACGAGGACTTGGACGGTTCCATGGACTATTTTGATATGGATCTGGACCACAGCCACATTGCTAACACCTCTATGGACACCAAGTCTGATGGGACGCGTTCTGTGGATGATCTCGTAGGAGACATGATGATCACCACCACCACCACGACGAAACGCTCAAACCTGCGCCGCAGCAACGCCGCGGTAGGTACAAGCAGCAAGAGGAAGGGCGAAGTTGAGAGAGACGGCGCCACATACTCCACGCCGAGACCACCAACGAAGAAGTCAAAGGTCCTCAGCGCCGACACAACGGACAAGAAGGGGAGCCACCACCACCAATACGGTCTCCTCGAGGATACTCACTCTCTTACGAGTCCCGTGCCGACGAGGACATCAACATCCAAGACTAAGCACAAGCGTCCGGCCTCGATGGCCGCAACTGATCCCCCCTCCTCCTCCTCCTCCTCCTCCTCCTCCCAACAGACAAGCCCACCAACATCTAACGCACTCCACCAGCAAGCAGCTAACAACAATCATAAGCGTCCCCACAGCAGCATTCCAGGCCTCAAGCACCTCAAGCACCCCCGCGATTCTCCCTCGTCCCCTGCCTACATTGGCTCTGCCAGAAACATGCCTATCGCGATCAACGACGGCCCTGACTTGTCAGTAGTAGTCAGTGGACGTGCTGCTGCTAGCCATGCTTACGACCATCTACAGGAGATCATTAACAGCCTTCCACAGCTCGAGCCTGGCCGGTGGCTGGGCGATGTCATCATCAACAGGACACTCAACCGCCTGGCATCGGACAAGGTCGGTATTGTGTCCAGCTTCGCGACAGCGGTGCCTGATGGGTCCAGGGTCTTCCGACAGTTCCCGGCAGACAAGGAAATGTACCTCATCCCCGAGTGCGTCTCGAACCATTGGAGGCTGTGGTGCTGGAGCCCTGGCACGAAACACCTTGACCTGTTCGACTCGCTTGGCCGTGGCTCTGTCGGTAACGGGACCGAAGATCAGAATGTCGTCGTCGTCGACGACGTCGAGAACCTGCCAGCCACCACCGGAGAGGCTGACCGCGTCCTGCGCCTGTTGAGAAACGTCTACGCTCGTGCTACGGGACAAGGAGATGGCGACTGCTCCTCACCGTTATCGCTGCCTCTGCTGCCACCACCAGAGATGGAAGGCGTCACGGTTCGCGCGATGCCGTGTGCCCGACAGCCCAATACGGATGACTGTGGGCTCTGGACAATCACATTCGCTACGAACTTGTCAACGGGGGGGGTTGATGCTGTTGTTTCAGTCCCCAACGAGAAGACTGCTGATATGGTCTCGAGGGATGAGGTGAGAAGGAGCCTCCTCGCGGCAGACATGTCAGTACTCCCGTACCTGGCAGCTACCGTAACCCGCACCGAGCTCAGAGGTATGTACTGTAGCCTCCTGGGCGGACAGCGCCAGGCCTGCTACTCTCCCCTCCAGCGAGGACGGTCTGGCATGTTTTCCACTGCCGCACGCGCGCACGCAGAGCAGCTGTACCGGAGCGAGTTGGCGTTGGTATCACAGGCAACCTTTGCAGAGCGGGCCCAGAGCCTGCACGACCACCACATCAAACAGGTCCAGGAGGCACTGATGGCAAGCGACAAGGCTCGTTCCTGGGTTGCCGCCGTCAGCCAGCTCAGACAGTGTGCTACGATGATCAGCCTACTGGAGGAGGGTGAAGGTGAAGAACCAGTGACGGGATCGGCGAGCGACGAGCTGAGGTCTTCGGTATGCCTAAAAGGAGACGCACTGCCGAGGGCGGAGCACAGTCTGAAGTGTGCAAGGGAGCGGGCCAGACAGTCGTGGGCCAACTGTGTCGCCTTGATCATTATCTTCCGTCGTCTGGGGGCCAAGGCGTCCATGTTCTCGGCAGCATCAGCTGCATGAAAGAGGACAAAGGTATTCTGTTTTGTTGGTCAGTCTGTCTTGGCCATCTCATCTTGGTAGTTGTATATCGCTCTCATCTTGTCACCCCCTCCCTCCCCATCACATCCCATCACATCGTACCTGCGAAGCAGTCAAGTCCACAGATAAGATGCCCGCTATATGCACCACCAACCACGTTGAAAATGACGGCTCAGATGGAAAAGAAGAAGAAGAAAAAAAGGTGCATGATGAATCAGGAATGTGTAAGAACATTGAAGTATTATTAGTTCATGAATGGAAATCTCCCTCCTTGAGTGGCTCTCATGGTGACGGTGAGGATCATATCAAACTCAAACACCCTCCACCTCATGGTACACTCACTGGTGTTGGTATAAGCAACATGTCCTTAGCATATGTATGATATTGACAACGATGATCAGGGAAATGAACGTGGAGCACTGACATCTGTCCATATTGGTTGTTGTGTGTGTGTGTGTGTGTATTTTAGTATAATTACCTTCCTTACTAATAGAGATATGAATCCAGTGTTTCAGTCTCTCCGCTGGAGGTTTACGAACGATCACGAGTGATTTCCAAGAGAATGTATTCACTCACTCACTTGCCTTGGTCCATGGCTAGGGTTAAGGTCAACGCGTTTCCAGAGCGGCACGCCGTAGACATCGACGCAATGCTCAGGAGAGGTTGGTCGTATTAAATGAAAAATCAGATCATACATAGCGCATCAAACATCAACATCGATCGACATCAATATCAACATCAAAATTAATAGCAGGAGGATATGGGTTAATTTTAGAACAAGCTGTTAGGTGCTAGGGAATTCGTAAGGCAATAGAAGAGGTACGTACAGCTAGTATTAATAGCCTAGGTGTCTGGTTCGTGTGAATCTGGATAATTAGTAGCAGAGTAAGAGAAGAAGCAGACAGAAGCACAGTAGGAACGTCGGGATAGAATAAGTTAAGTTGAACAGCCTATAAGTAGGCCAGTCCCCTCAGTAGCCTATACCTAAATTAATTACTACTACTATAGTCCCTTAAATCACTCTATAATATCTCGGCCCCTACCTAACTTTAATATATTCTTCTTCGTCTATAGGGTTATTAGACTTATTAGATTTAATATTATTATTTTCGAGGTTATTAACTTAAGCTTAGGTCTTCTTAATAGCCCTAATTCTTATAAAAATAGTATTAGGGTTTAATTAGACCTTCCTTCTCTTTATAAGCTTAGGACTTTCTATCTTAACTTTTAACTCTTTATTCTCTTTTCGAATCTCTATTAACTTAGGTCCTTTAAATCTTAATTATTTCTAACTTTTCGAAATAATAGCCTTTAAATACGATTACCCTTATAATTATATTTATATTAATCTAGTTAAGCTTAGAGATCTATAGTTTTCTATAGAGTAAAGTAGATTAGAGAATCTCTTTCTTAATCGCTTTCTAGATTAAAATAATCTATTAGAGAAGCTTAAGAAGGCTTTTTCATAAATATATAAAACGAGTATCCTTTTTAATTCCGATTCTTAAAGAGAAAGGGGCTTATTAAGAGCTTAATTATTAAGACTATTTAAAGCCTAATTACCTTCTAATTACTCTTTATATTCGAAGCTATTAGGCTTTCCCTCTAAGCCTTCTCGTAATAGAAGAAGAAATTCCTCTTTCTTATAACTATAAACTTATTATAAGACTTTAGTTTCTCTAAGTATTTTTAATAAGCTTATTTAAATATAAAAACGATTATTAGATTATAAGGTTAAAAGATATAAAATATATAAAGAAAAAAGAAAAGAAAATAAATATAATATTTAAAGTAAAACTATATAAAATCGGTAATTATATAGCTTTTATAATTATTAAAAATTAAAATATAAAGCTTTTAAAGTTATAATAACTTCGTTTAAAGTATAAAGACTTTTTTAAGCTATTCGATAGCTATTAGGTTTATAATCTATCTCTTATCTATTACCTTAAATTCTTAACCTTTAAATTCTTTAAATTCTCGAAGAAACTATTATTATTAAACCGATTTATTTTTAAATATTATTAAAAGTATAGTTACTTTATTTATAGCTAAATAGCTTCGATAAAAGAGATTTAAGCTTTCGAATTAAGTTATTTCTTCTAAATACTCTTATTTTGAGAGTTTCTTAAAATAAACTTATTCTTTCCTTTATCTTCTATAATATTTATTTTATCTATATTATAACGATTCTTAAGTTTAATAGTCTTAATAAAAAGGAGAGAAAGGTAATAATATTAAGGCTTAATAATAATCGTATAAATATTATTAACCTTTAAATTCTCGATTAACTTTATTCTCTAAATTCGAATTAAAGGTTTTTTTTTAAAGAACTATTCTATTTAATAGTTCTTAATACGCTTAAGGACTTTAGCGATAATTAGAATTCTCTAAGTAAATTTATTAATTATAATATAAGTTAAAAGAAAGCTTAAGTTATTTTAAGTTAAAACTTAATTAATTAGATAATTTTCTTAGGCTTTAGTAAGCCTTTATCTAAGTTAAATAGCGATATAACGAGATAAGCGATTATATAACTTATTCTATAGAGTAGATTATAAAATAGCTTATTCTCGTAAAGTTTATAGAATAGACTTTCTATTTATAATAACTATAAGAGCGTCTATAATATCCTCTTCGAGATATATAATAAGAAAAGTTAAAAAAAGAATAGTAAAACTTTAAAGGAATTCTAATAGAAATTAATCGAGAAATAGGCGAGGTATATAGGGGTAGGTATATCGGGTTATCGGTAAGGGATATAGCCTACTAAGGGGACTAGCCTACTTATAGGCTGTTCAACTTACAGACGAACAAGCAAACCCGCCTTAATAGTATTACCTCGTAACCGGAGGTATAGGGGTGTCGGATATTGATGTGAAGTTTTATAGAACCGAACGGACTTGTTGCTGTTGGATGGGTTATAATTAGAATATAGTGGCCAACATGAACCGCTGAGCCACCTGGAATATCCCATTACGCAAAACAGGCCCTCCCTCGTCCATCGTCGTCGCTACAGGGCATATGAATATCTCCACGGGTATCATGACATTGTTGTAACGGACATAGGCCTAGACAGGTGTGTGTGTGTGTAGGGAGCAACGAGCAATCACTTCGGGCTCCTTCGCCCCAGGCAATGTTGCAACCATGGAATGGAGTTGATTTATATGGGATGGGGAAACTAAGGAAAATGAGCAACTTATGCAAATTCTCCTACTACGGGACAGTGGTTCAGCAGCTACGAAAACAAACATCAATATGGCAGTCAGTACAGTACCTACAAGAGGACCGAGGGGATGGGCATACCAGCCAAGGCCTCGAGATCCGACTCACAAGCCGCCTTGAAAGCCTGCAAATTACCAAAGACAGTAGTCATGTCGACCTTTTGCACCACTGAAGCGAAATGCTCGATCCTCTTCACACGTGACTGTAGCTCCTTTCTCAGGCCGCGAATCGGGGCGATATCGTTTTCCAACATCTGTACAGCACTGTTGGAGTCTGGTGTCTTGACTGTAAACGCCTTGATGGTGCCGACAACGGTCTGGCGGTCCGTGATGTCCTTATCTAGAGCAGCAGCTCTCTTGGCCAACATGGGAGGTTGTCCTGAGCCCCTTGCCACCAGCTGGCAGACGGCATCATTAATACAGGCCAAGTCCTGTTGTAGCGCGTCTGTCGTCTTGATTTTTGTCTCGAGTGCTTCCCTTGCCAGTTGATCTGTACGGCTGGTGGCACGTACAAGCTCCTTGATGCTGTCTAGCATCGCCGCCCGGGAAGAAATGTACCCTGTAGTTGTGCTTGCTTTCATGGTGGTGGTGGTGGTGGTGGTGGTGTTTATTATCTTGGTGGGCAATGTTGGCGGTTGAATGCCCGGTAAATGCTGGTCTGAAAAGAGGTCCAGAAAGGCCTGAGAAGACAAGAAAAGTCAGCAAGCAGGTGACCACCAGGCAAGCCAGGGAAGGCCAAGCAGTGCAAGGCAGAGCAATGCAAGGCAGAGCAATGCAAGGCAGAGCAACGCAAGGCAGAGAGCAACGCACGCAGGCTAATGCTTACCTGTCGGACCAGCGGCCACAATGGCTCACCCTTGGCGAGGGCCAGAAGCACCACGCGCCACAGCCTCGCCGGAACAGCCCCCGGCAGGGGAGCACATAACCCATAGACGACAGCGTGAATAACAGATGCGATGGCGTGGATGCCACAGTCATCAGAGTTATCCTGTCGAGCGCACGCCATGGGCCGGACCTGCCAGGGTTCGCTGTCAGGTGGAGGGACCGGCAGGTAAACCTCAGCAGCACGCATGACCAGGAAGCGGACGTTGCTGCTCACAACCGGCTCCCCGGTCGTACTGTCCAGGCTGGACAGGGAGTCAAGCACGGTGAGTGTGAAGGAGGCCAGGTCGGCAACAACGGCGATCCAGTGTTTGGACCTCGAGATGACGAAGATGGCAGTTGTCACCGACTTGTTCATGGTGGTGTCGCACTTGGCCTGGGACACTCGCACCTGAGGAGATGTGGGATCGATTGTTTCCATCAGGTGCTGGTCGAAGAGGCCGCTGGGGAGGGAGACGACATTATCTGCGTGGGCCACCACCTCACCTGTGAACTTGTTCATGATCTCGTCGTTGAGCCACCCGCTGGGATCTTCAAGATGCCGAACATCATCGCTGCTGAGGTCTCTGCCTAGTTGGGCGACGACGCCTTCGTCCCGACCGTTGTAACAATTGGAGGAGCAGCTTGCATGATTGTTGTTCTGGTTGGCCGTGTCTCCGACGAGCCCGACAGGCGAATGGCCAAGGCACGGCCGTTTCACTGGAGAGATGCTGTTGCTGTTGCTATTGCTATTGCTGTTGCTGTTGAAGTTGAAGTTGGGACCGCTGGTCGAGTTGCGCCTCGGCCGTTTGTTGTCAGGATTGAGGACAGTGTTGTGACTGTCGAGGAGACCTCTGGATGCGTCTTGCAGCTCCAGAATAGCGGAAGCAGACGGGGGACCAGATGTGGGTACAGCTGCATCGAAACGTAGCGGCGGGGGGGTAAAGGATCTATCTAGAGGCTTGGGTGAAGGCGGACTGGTTTGAGGACGCCTGGGAGTAGCACTGTAGATCTCGTCGTCTGTAATTGCCATGCACATGCTCATGCTCATGCTCATGCTCAGGTCATCTTGTAAACCTCGAGACTCTTGTAAGCCTCGAGACAGTTCGGGCATACTATCTTGGTGCCTCGGGGAACCAGGAACAAAGGGTATGACGGGCGGGACGACGAAGTGTGGAGGTTTCAGGTCGGGTCGAAGGCCGGAAGTTCGATCAAGACTGTCGAAGGAGGGAAGGGGAATTTGAGGATTGGCCATTGAAGCTGTCGGTATATGTGTAGAAGGCCGCACTTGGTCGGAGAAGCGCGACGCAGCAGGGCGTTTAGGGCATCTTGAAGTGTGATGGGGCAGCCAGTCTTCCTCCTCTTCCTCTTCCTCCTCTTCCTCCTCGTACTCCTCTTCCTCCTCGTACTCCTCTTCCTCCTCGTACTCCTCTTCCTCCTCGTACTCCTCTTCCTCCTCGTACTCCTCTTCCTCTTCCTCCTCTTCTTCTTCGTGATAGGGCTCATCTTCAACACTGGTGGCCTCTCTGTTGTGAACAGAAGGATCTCCCCCAGGGTGTTCGGACTGGGACCAGGACCCGGATTGATTGTGAGGCTCGCCTTGAGGATCTTCGAGGTCGCCGGGCTCCTCGACAGCAACAGCTGCAGCATCTACAGCATCGAGTGGACCATGGGCAATGGTGGGATCGGCTGGCGCACACACGACAAAGAAGGTCAGCGGGGGCCCCTTATATTATACAAGCGAGGGAGGCTCAGCAACACAACACAACAAACAGTTAAGCTAAACCTCAGGAATAGATAGATAGATGAAGATGGGCACTTGGGCACCTACATACCTCTGATTGCCTCGTCAAGGTCTCGTGGCTGGAACGCACCGATGTTGTCGACCTTCTTCCTGGCAAAGATGGGTTTGGCGTTGGGGGCCTCGCCTAAGCGTTGACGACGAGCCTCGAGTACCAATTCGTACATGCCACTGGACTGGAAGTTGAAAGTGTCATTCTTGTTGTTGTTGTTGTTGTTGTTGTCGCGGCCATTGGCAAGGCGAAGTCCAGCCCACCTTCGAATATGGTGACGAGCGCGTTCTGACGTGTGGATCAGGGTGTGAAAGTACAGGCAGAAGTAGATAGGTGAAGGCAAGCCCAGGGTCAAGGCGACGGCCTCAGTTCCAGGAGTTGGCTCGTGGACGACATGAACAGTCTGGAACTGCAAACGTAGAACTGTCATGAGGGATCTCTCGTGCACGTTTGTGATCGCCTAGACAGCAAACGGAGTCGAGATGGATGTGTCGGCCTGGAATGCGCGCTGAAGCAGATGCCAGCTTCGTAGTACGTCTTCCCTACGTCTTCGTAACGAGGATTCGAGGCCATCGAGGGCAACTGCAACGCTGGGGATGGTTGGAAGGAGTTGTGACTGGGATGGGGATGCTGTTGCTGTTGCTGTTGCTGCTGTTTGGAGCGATGTCTGTCTTCGAGTGCGAGGAGTCATCATGACAAGTCGTAGGTCGTAGATGATGGGAGAAAGGGCTAGAGGTGGTGTTGTCGATAGAAGTCGAACAGGACTGTATACTGTGTATACTGTCTCAAGATAGATTGGTGGTGGTGGTGATGGCGGTTGTGGTGATGGTTGTTGTGATGGTTGTTGTGGTGGTTGTTGTCTTGTTCAAGTGATATTTGGTGTTTAGGTTCCCTAAGTTAAACCCCCTATTAGTAAGCCACCCCCCTTAGTAGGCCACCGTTTCACATAGTAGATAAGCTAAGCTATTTCAGGACTATTTCATATAGATATAATAAATCAGGTAAAATATATACTACTTTAATTTCTTTACTTTTATACTTATTAGTTATAGTTCTACTTATATATACAGTTGATATATAGTATATAATATATATAGAGCTAAATATAAAGCTTTAACTTAAGGGCTTAATAGTATTAAGGATTTACTATAGTATAAGTATAAGTACTAATAGTTACTATATACTTAATATCTTTATTTATATTTATAAAATGATATTTATAATCTAATATATAGATATTCTATAGATTATATTCTTTATTATTAAAGTTTTAGCCTTTTATAAGCTTAAATAAATATAATATATAGGTCTATATTAGTACTATAATATAAATAGTATATAATTGTTAATAACTTTAACTCTTATATATTATACTTAATATCTCTAAATCTAAGCTATTTAATCTTTCTTTTATATATATAAGCTCTATCTTATTTAGCGGTTATAATATTAGGCTTTTCTAGCCGTAAAATGTCCGTATATTAATACCCTATTAGCTGAATAAGGAATTTAGCTTATAAAATCGCTTTATACTAATAGTAACTGTTAATTTGATTATTAAGGCTTTATTCTCTTCGACTATAGTCGAATCGAATAAGAAGCTTTACACGCCCCCCTCTTTATACTTTTAGAAAAACGGAATTATATAAAAGTAAAAAGATAAGATAGGGGAGGGGGGGAATAAAAGGGAGGGAAATAAAAGGAGTAAAGAGAGATTAAAAAGAAATGAAACATATAGGACTTATATGAATATAACCTAAAAGAGTATTAAGTAAATATAATTTGAATAAAAAGAAAGGGAATTAAAGGTATAGGGGGGCTAAAAGGATAAAGACTAAAAAAGAGGAGTAAG
>LKEA01000140.1:0-12813 GCA_003795315.1 Cytospora schulzeri
ACTTAGTTCCCTATTTCGGTAACGAGCTTATCGGTATTAAAAGATATATTACTATAAACGACCTCGATCTATATAATATAAGTTTAATAATAAGCTTCTTAATTACCCGAAGTATTAGCTTTTATTTAATTATTAAAGTAGTTATAATTTAAATATTAAGTCTATTTATAATTATAATATATACCGGACTCGAAGAAATATATTATTTTATCTTTAATTATACTATATTATTAAACGATCTAGATTATAAATATATAGCTTTTTATATTACTATTATTATTTTCCTTATTAATAATAGAGCTATTATTACTTATATTATTTCCGCTTATTTAAATAATATAGTTAATTAAACTAATTCGTATATTATATCGATTAATCTTAGCGCTATCGGTATCTACTTTAATAATATATAATTAGATTATACGTTAATTATTATAATTAACTTATTAAACGATATAATAATATTCTTTAAAAGATATTATCGGGTTTATTATAGTTAATATTATAGCGGAATAAAGATAGGGTATATTAACTAATTTATCGTAGATCTCTTCCTTCTATTAACTCTTCTCGATATATAATTAACCGATTAGGTTTATAAAAGTATTATAGAAAATAGTAAAAGTCTTATTAAACTTTATATATAAAACCCGGAATTTAGCTTTAACTTTTATAAGATTATTAAAGTTATTATATTTATTCTTTAACTAGATTAATAAATTTTTAAATATAATAATCTAATTAAAGTTTCTTTCTTTTAAATATAAAGTTAAATCTATAACCGTTTTACCGTTTATAAAGGATTTAATAGCGATTATACGTTATCGGTCGGATATATAGTAATCTATATTATCGATAAACTTATTCTTAAATTTATAATACTAAACTTTCAAAAATAAGTTCTTATCTTCTTTATCTTTATTATATTAGATAAAGAGATTAAAGACTTTAATAGATCGTTTAATCTTATAGTATATATTACCTTCCGAGATAATTATAAACTTAGAAGCCGGGGTATTTCTATTAACTAAACCCCGGAAAAGCTTATAATAGTCTTTATCCGAAGAAGATAAAGAAAAGTCTTTTCCGAGTAAAGCCTTATAAAGCCGATAAGCCGGACTTATTAGTTTAATCTTAATAAGCTATTCTAGTTTTAGCTTTATTTCTTATCTTTTAGTAAATAAGTTATAAATAAACTAGTCCTTTTCTTAAAAGTAATTCCGTTTATTTATCGATTATCGCTTATAAATAAAACGATTATTAAGCGAAGTAAATATTAATTAAATCGTTTATAGCTTATATTATTTTTATTATTATTTTAGTATAATTAATAATAACTTAAGCGAAGTATTCGGCTTATAATTCTATACTATTAAAGTTCTTATTTAATCTCTTCGTTTAATCGTAGATTTCTATAAGATAAGCGCGTTAAACTTAGTTAATTATATATAATAATCTGAATTCTTTATATAAGATATATATATTTTATTAATATATTTTTTTAAAATTATCGAAAGATAATAAGTTTTCGTATTTCTAAATTCTCTTACCGTTCTTTATTAAATAAACGAAAGATATTCTTTTAGATTTATATAACTCGGAATAATAATTAACTTTATCTTTAATATTAATATCGATCTCGTTTTACTTTAATTAATAATAAAAAGCTTTATTTATTTATTCGTAGAATATCTCGAATTCGTTTTATAATTTCTATTTAATAATCTTATTATTATTATATTTAGTACTATTATTAGCTTCGTTATTATCGTATCTTATCGTATAAGAGGTTATATTTATAATTACGATTATAAGTTAGCTTATTTTAAAGAATTAATAATAAATATAAGTTCGTATTTTCTTATTATCTTATAATATAAAGTTATCGATATCGGTTATAGAGAAACGTATCTTCTTAATAAGAAACTTATTATTATCGGTATCGGCGCTTATATTATAAAACGCGTTCTTATTAGTAATATTATCGCCGATTATATTATTAGTAGTCACGTTTTTAAGTCCCCCGAATAGGTTATTTAAAGGGAGCTTAAAGAAGCCTTTAAGTAATTTAATAGTTTACCTTACTATAATATAAATATATCTTTTTATAACTTTCTTAAGCTATAATATTTTAAATCTTTAATAATTATAACGGGAATCTAATAGATTATAGTATAAAGGTTTAATTTAATAGTAGAATATTATAAATTATTAAAGAAACTTTACTTATTAAAAGAAAAGGAAAAAGAAAAAAAGAAGGAAAGTAAATAGCCTTATAGTTAAACTAGAAGGTATAGGCGATAAGGAAGGCTTATCGGGAAGGCTAGTAGTAGGGTCTGTGCAACCCTAACCCTGCTAGTAGCCCTACCTGCTATTCGCCCTGCAACTATAACAGGAACGGCGAAATCTCGAGCAAATGCAAAGGATGATCGCTATTCAAGGTTCTCTACCGATGCTGATAGCTCGCTCTCTACGTGAGAAAACACTCTCTCATAACGCCTCCTATCTCAAACGCTGCTATCAAGCCCCTTCCCTAGGTCCATGTCGGGAACCGCTTCGCGGAGTATTGCCATAGTTTCCTCCCATATCTTCTTCTGAGTCTCCACGCCGTCTGGTGAGAGCACGAATTGAGACGGCCTGTGGGTGGTTTCTTGTCAGCCAACACACTACATCTATCTCGCATTACGCATCAGGAGAAGGTCAGTTTTTCAGCTTACTGCTTCACCACCTGCTCGCTGATATAGGCTCCGTGCTCCCCATGCTGCAGCGCCGCATCCGCCAGGCAGTGCCCACCCTCCTCGGACGACCACGCAAACATTTTATTGAATACGGCGACTTCCTGGTGAGAGCGGTGCAGCGAACTGGCGCAGAGGCCCGGGTTCACACCGTTGATGATGACGCCGCGGCTGGAGGACGCTGCCCTGTCACTCAGCTCGCGCAGCCACAGGACGTTGAGGAGCTTGCTGGCGTTGTAGCGGTCCATGTTGCCCTTTTTAAAGGATCCGGGGTCATCCATGCGGTCAAGGATGTGCGGCGCCTTGCGCTCGTTGAACTTTGTCCAGAAGTGGACCTCGGAAGTGACGATAGTCCTACAGCATGCGAATAGAAAGCGTTAGCACGGGAGACACAGTACTACCTTTTGAGGGGAAGGGAGAACCAGTGGCCTGGCTTAGCTTACATTTTTGTCTGTGAACCTACCGCCTTTGCTGTTCTTTGCAGCGGCTGTAAGAGAGCAAGGGACAGGAACGCCGTTCCAAGATGGTTGACCTGGACATTCGCCTCGTGGCCCGCCTTGGACTTGACATACTCCAAAAGCTTGACCCCGGCCGACAGCACCACGATATCTAGCCGATCCAGCTCCATCTGCGCCCGCCGTGCAAAATTCTTCATGCTCGGGTACGACTCGTAATCCAGCTCCCACACCTCTACAACACACGAGGGGCTCACCTCGAGCACGTCCTGCCGGGCAGCTTCGGCTTTGGTGACTGTGCGAGCTGCGATGATGAGCCGCGACAGGCCGTGTGCCGTCATCTCCTTGGCTGCTTCGAGCCCGAGGCTGCCGATGGACCCGGCGCCTGTCACTATTGCGGTCTGGCCGTTGAGCTTGACACTTTCGGCCACGGGTTTTGGGGTGAAGGCCAGTTGCCGGTACATGAACCCGAGTTGGCCGCCCATGCTAGCTGACTCCCGTCTTGCCTGTCCGCAAATTATTTTGGTTTTCTTGAGTATTTCTTCCTGCTTGATTACTGTGTTCCCAGTGTTGTTGTTCGTGGCGTCTGTGAGGTACGCGATGAGTTCAGGAGGGAGAGACTGTCACCAGCTTTTGTACGCCGTACGGAAGATGAGAATGCGGAGTTCTGTGGAAAGGAGGAGGCTGAGAGGAACAACAGAAGTACCTGGGCGGACAAAGGGCCTTCCGGACAAACTGTGGACCGAAGTGTTGTTACACAGACCGAAATTCGTCGGCCCACGGAGTATCGGCGCCGACCATACTCGTCGCCGAGCTAAGCACAATCTACCGTCAGCCTGTGCCCGAATGACATTGGGCCGTCCACTCCGTACAAGCAGCTCCTTAATGCCTCACAGCCATCGTTGACTGCTTCTGCCAGGTGTGGGCGATGGGAGGGCGCGCCCAGGTAGATTCTGGTAAATAGTAGCAGTTGAGCTGTCATCCCAGATACGGCTGAGAAACGGTGAACGACGAGGATCGTCAGGAATATCGTCAGTTCCTACCTGTACCACAAAGGCACTGGCGTTACATGTACCAGATAGGCACTGCAGAGCAGATCCCTCGTGTTCTGGTCGTGATCTCTGCACTCTTGTCTAGCTGTAACCAGTTCCAGTTACAATGATTCAATTCCATACCAGCTCTACATATATACTTGTGCCCGCCCCTGAAGCGCGAGGAGACATCCTGCTGAATATATCGTTCTTGTATTTCAGGGTTTAATTCTGTATCTCTGCCCATATCCGTGATCAGACGCCTCATCCGAAATGAATGAAATGATGTAGATTACATGACTATTTCTTGCCACCAGCACCCCTAGATCCAGCACCTTAACAAGGAGAGGGCAAAGTACACTGAACAACAGTGGTTGTGATAAACTACGTCAATGCACTTGTCTAACGGTACCTTATCAAGTAGGAAGACACCTTGATTGTGTGGTTAATGTTATCAGGCATCCGGCTGGCCTCGTCCCTGTGTGTCTCCGGTATGTATGGCACCTGGGAGTGACCATGTGATAATGATGTCCCCAACCACTATACTAGTGTACCCAACGCATAGAAGAAAATCGAGAACAACACAACATTATTGCTAAGCCTACCCCAGGGTAGCTCGAAACATGCCCATACAACCCCATTTCAGCGACCCTTTACACTAGGTACCAAGCTTGAATCCGCCCGGGAGCAACGTCTGGAAGACACTAGTAGGGTCATAAGCCCGCTGCGCACTCCTCATCAATGCAAAATTGCTCTGACCATAACTGCGTAGCGGGTCCTGGTAGAAGCCAGCATCGTTAAGAAAGATGAACTGGTCCCATAGGCCGCGGGACTTGGCATAGCTGACGACGTTCGATACTGCATCTTCGATGATAGCCTGGGCGGCACAATCGTCTGATGCTTTGTCGTAGCCCAGTTGGACTAGCAACCCTGTATATTTCAAAAGTCAGCAGAATGATCAAAGGTGGAACATAATCACGCTTCATTTAGTAGTACTTACACACTTGGGCCTCGCCTGTAACACCCATCGGATCCCTACCCAGTTCACGGGACTTCTCAACCATAGACAGCGAGATAGGCTGCGGAGTGAGTATCAGGGTTCCTCCCTCAATGGTTTTGGCCCTAGTCCGCGCCTCATACACGATATCGACAAGCCCTTTGTACGCAGTATCGTCCAGGTACATAGTAACAGCACCATATACCCATCTGAGGGCACAAAACGCTCGTCAGCAAAATACTCATAGCTGAACAGGAACCAGTACACAGGTCGTCTCACCTCGGAACAGTCACCGGGAGCGGCAGCGAAGCCAGTTCATAAAAGTTATCAAAGACTTGTGTTGTATCAAACAAGATTGGGAGCTTGTAGAAAGGCGCAAACGCGGAAGGGTGGTCCACTCCGTCCAGGTAGCAGAATGCCACAAGGATGGTGTCGTTCATCGGGGCCATGTAGGGCAGGATGGCCGTCTTTTGGTCGAGCTGGCCCTCGCGTTGAAACTGTACAAGAGCTGACATAAAGTCCTTAGACGCATTAGCCGGAAAAGCCATAGAGCCTCCCCAAACATTACCCAGAGGGTACGTCTGTTGAGTGACATGGGTGACGATTCCTGTAGGCGGTTCGATATTAGAATCCAGGGATCATCTACGACTGCGACAGCATCCAAGAGGAGAGGATGAAGGCGAGAGGAGGATTACGGACCAAAATTGTTCGATCCAGCCTTGAGGGCCTGGAACAAGTCAGGGTGTTGAGTGGCACTGGCCGTAACCACGGTTGCGTTTGCCAACACCACCTCATACGAGATCATGCTCATTGCTGCCCACCCATACATATTTGATAGATGGGAAAGACCACCTGGAAGAAACCTGTTATTACTTGAAGGCAATCAAGGAACATTGGAGAAATGCTCCTGGTACCAGGAGATAGGGTTGGGCGTTGATACCTCCGAGCGTGTAGCCTAAGCCGACGTCGGCAGTGCGGCCAGCCACGATGATCCGCTCATACTGGGCCAGATACTTGTATATATCACCCCAACGGTTGCCAAATCCGGATCGTTGAGTTTCCGTAGCAGCATCATAATGCAGGTGTTTGAAACCGTCCATCGAGATGAGAAGGCCGTTGTTGATGTTGGCAAAGTTAGGGTTGGGTGAGTGACCCCCTCCGCGGACGGCAAACTGCGTGTTGGTATATTTGACAATCTTCAAGGCCGTAGCCACGCCGTCGTTAGCGGTAGGAACATAGATGCAAGTGGGGCTTGCCCATGCTGTAGCCGACCTAGCTTCATGGATTAGCTTCATTGTCATATATGTCTTTGTGATTATGAGTATATAGTCTTCGGGTGCGTAAGAACCATTGCAGATGGTGGTAAAGTCTCACCAGTTCTCGTCGGCCCCGGTCGTGTAAACACTTCCCTCCACGGGCGTTAAGACCTGAGTCTCGTTGATTGCAGAGAGAATAGCGCAGGTCAGAGTCGCTCCGCCAGCATTTCTTGCGGAGCTGTGAACAGCTTGAGGGCTGACATCAATGGATTGGAGAAACCTGTCCAGCTGACTTGTCCCGTTGGTGGAGCCGTAGCCCTGTCCCTTGACGTTGGCGGTTGTGGCCAGAGCGGCCAAAGCGATAGCATATCCACGCATGATGGAGTATTTTGCTGTGCTTCGCGTCTCTCGTCCTGGCTCTGTCTTGTGTTCGTTCTTATCGGATGACTCCGTCTGCTTAAGTTGGCTGAAGTGCTCGGTATGGTCGCTTTTGCGTTCGGCGGAGGCCGCTCCTTTTGAAGCTAGCATCGCCATGCGGCCTCTGATCCGCTATTCTCGTGAAGTTCCTTGTTGTGCATCTAGATTCGAGACAAGAAGCCGGCTGAAGGATCGCTATGGGCTCAGCTGCACGCTCAGCCCTAGCATGTTCTCTCCAACTCGACCGACAACATCTTGCTGACTCGGCCGAGAAATGTCGGCCGTAGGATTCTCTCTTATAACAGTCAAATTTCCGCCATCGCTGCGCCGCATCCTACCGAGAATAGACACCGGTGTATTTATTCAAAGGCTCATTCAAGCCGAAGGACCAAGCGTCTATTCTAGAGGACACCACATCAGAACTCAGTTGAAACGTGGTTCACGGGTCAGTGTACTTGCAGTACTTTTGGTTTTGAAGACCTCCTGGGCATGCTGACGGTCTCATCCGGTAGGGAAAGACCTGCTATGCCATTCGATATGCTCGATGCGAAGTCGTCACTGGAAATCTGTGCCGCCATCTATGTCTTGGGATACTTTGTTTTGGCAATCTACAGACTCTATGTGCATCCTCTCTCAAGATATCCTGGGTCAAAGGTGGCAGCCTTCTCAACCTCCTGGTATGAATGGTACTGGAACTATTACAAGAACGGCAAGCTACTCTTTGAAATCGAGAGGCTCCACGAGAAACACGGTAAATCGTTTCCAACCTGAGGAGCTGAACTGTCAATTTCGAACATAGCTAACCACCGGTGTCGAAGGGCCTGTTGTGCGTATTGGAACCAACGAAATCCATATAAACGACCCAGAAGTGTACCTAGACATCACCAAAGTCCGTTCGGCCTTCACAAAGGACCCCTTTTTCTATCAGGCAATCTCATTTCCCGGAACTTCAATTGGCGAAACACATCCAGACCTGCACCGGATTCGCAGGAAAGTGCTCACTCCGGCCTTCTCTGGAAAGCGAGTGGACGAATTAGCTCCATATGTGTTGGACAAGACTAAGCAACTCCTCAGCCGCTTCGAAGAATATGCTGCATCCTCAGAGCCAGTATGCTTCTCGGCAGCTTCCAAAGCCTTCACCATGGACATAATTTCTAAAGTTGTCCTCGGCCAAGAGTTTGGATGCGTTTCCCACCCGAGCTTTCGCAACGACTTCATCAGCCATCTCCAAGCTGCCTTTGATATTGGGTGGACAGCGACAGCCTTTCCCATTCTATCCTCTGCTGCTCTCAAGGTTGCCTCTAAGACGTCTATTTCCCTATTCCCACTTCCTATATTTGAGTTTAAGAGGGTGAGTCGATCCAGGTTTCTGATCATCTATTAGATGGCCGTGAATATTGACGCTGACTGTTATTGTCTATTTCTCCTGAAAAGAAGTGCCTCGACATCACAAGAGCGTATCTAGAGAAATTTTCTAGTTCAGGGTCCAAACGGCCCAGCATCTATGACCAGACCATGCACCCAACAACTCCTAAAGGCGGGCGATCGGCTGTTATTGATATGCTGATGGACCCTAACTCGGCTAAGGGACACAGGGTTCCAAGTCTGGAAGAACTCAATGACGAGCTAATCGTCCTTCTCACAGCCGGAAACGACACCACTTCTAACTCTATGATTGTCGGGACTTATCAAATCTGCAGGCATGTTGATGTTTATAATAAAATCAGTGCAGAACTTGAGAAGAATTTCCCTTCCTTGGATGAGGACATCAGTTACGAACGAGTAAAGAATCTGCCATACCTAGTGAGTTACTAAGACAAACCCCTCGCTGTCCACTAAGCGAATGCATTTTGCTCCGACAAAGTTTTCAGTGTGTGAACTTGACTAACTTGATTCTGTTGTGTAAAGACAGCCGTGATCAAGGAGATTCTCCGATATGGACATCCGTTCCCTGGTAGGCTGCCTCGCGTGGTCCCAAGAGGGGGCTATCAAATGCATGGCCATTATCTTCCTGAAGGTGTAAGTCTGGAGAGGAGAGTAATTCTGGGCCTAAATTACTAAGGCCAGGATGTGCACAGGACATGTTTCTAACTCAATTGCTTCAGGTTGTCGTGCACGTCTCACCCTATATGCTGAACCGCCACCCAGGCGTATGGGAGCGGCCAAACGAGTTTGATCCCGACCGATGGTTAAATAATAGCTCGGCCCATCTAGAGGTTTATTTAGCTTCTTTCAACAGAGGTGCACGACAGTGTCTTGGCAAAGAGTATGTCTGTGTTGTGTAAGCAAAGTACACGAGTTAGATATGCTGACGGGCTGTAACTCTCTACTAGTTTAGCTTGGTGTGAGCTTCTGGTCCTGCTTGCGAATCTCTTCCGTCGTTTCCATATCCACCTGTTTAGGACAGTGGATGCAGACATGGAATGGGATGATCTTGTACTGATGGTGTAAGTATATAACTTATTTCCTGAATCTAGTAATTTGAAAAGGAGAAGCAAATATAGACTATCGCTAACAGAGCTATTTACAGATTCAAGAAGGATCTATATATTACGCTAGAAGTAAAGAAGGTATAAGTTAGTTTAGGAGTATTTATATTTAAGTAAATATTAGATAGAGTTTTATTTCATATTAGTTTTTAGCAGTATTATACTTATTTAAACTTATATTATTACAGAGGCAAGTAACCCCTTTAAAGGTATAAGGGAATACAAACTATACTATAAATCGGCTGCTTTAAAAAGGTTAAGAAATCTTACCTCCTTTTAATAACTATAGATTAAAATAGTAAACTACAGTAGCTACCCCCTTTTTAATATACAGTCTATCTAACAGACCTATATAATAAACTATAGGTCTATAATAAAAAGGGGTCTTACGTAATAAGTTACGTGCCTATTACGTACTATTTTTCTTCGAGATTTAAAGGTATTTAAAGGCACCCTTTAAGGCTACTATTCTTAATATAACTATAAAGCTATATAGACCTACTTAAGCTTAACAAATACGCTATTCTAGCTTATAGAAGATAGTCCTTATACTAGGCTTCTAATCTCTCTTTAAGTCTATTAAGAGCGATAATATCGTCGGCTCTAAAGTATTCGTTTTCTTCTACTAGACGTAGTAGTTCTCGTAGCCGTTTAACACCTATACTAGGCGAGATAGCCTTTAGCTTTAGTTTCTCGGCCTCGTCTATAAGACTAGTTCTTTAAGCCTACGGAAATCTAAGGCCTAATTCTTACTATCGAGGAAGTCCTTAATAGCCCTATTAAGATATTCCTTTTACTATATATAATTACTTTAGCTTATCTCCTTCCCTTTTTAGATAGAGGAAATCGTTTAGATCTATATATTAAAAGTTAGATATATTTTAACTAGCTTAAATAAAAAAGCCTAATAGAGATTCGAATATATCGTTTAGCTTTACGCTTTCTTATAAGCTTAATATAATTATAATATAATCGTAAATCTCCTCGTTATTATTCTTATCTTTACCCTCTATACTATCTATATAAGGGTTTTCTTAAGTTATTAAGCCGACCTTAAAGATTTTAGCTATTCAGTTAAACGTAAGAGTATCGAGAAGGGTTAATTTAAGCTAGTATTTCCGTATAATCGCTTTACTTAGGTTAGAGAACTAAACTTTATATAGCTAGACGATAGTCCCTCGAAAGATAACGATCTTTATAAACTTAGCTATAGCTTTTAGTTCTATATAGATCTAATAAAAGTATAACTATCTATAATACTTCTTCGTAATAACTATTATACTTATATCTAATAGCTAGAATAATAACGTAACGTTTATAGGGAGAAGCTAGACTATACTATAATTAAAATAAATAATCTTATTAAAAGCTATCTAATAGATAGAGAAATTATCTATTATTATAAAGATCTTTCTTTTTAACTTCGTTTAGCGTATATAGGTAAAAAAGGCGTTAAATTAATCTTCTATAATAACCCTATTAAACTAGACTTTCCGGTTAAAATTCTATATACTTTAATAGGCTTTCTAGTTAAATCCTTATAGTACTTATAGTACCTTTATATTCTTTATAAACTATAAAAGCATCTTATCGCTTCCTATAATATTTATAGCTATTACTTTAAAGATTCGCGCTTTTAATAGCTTCCTTCTTACTTATAGCCTAAATATTAGGCTAGAAGAGCCTAGCTAGCGTTAATATAGCCTTATCTAGTCTTAGTTATATATATTCTCTAGATTATATTCTATTACATCTTTTTCAAATAATTCTATACTAGCCTTATAATAATTAGAACGAGGGGGGCTAGGCACGATAACTATATAAAGAGGATAGATAAGTATAGAAGGGAGATATAGTTCTTAGTTCTAACTACCCTCTACCTAAAGATATAAGCCGAGATCTATAATCTGCTAGGGTATTAACCGCTTTTAGTTAATATAAATAGCACCTCGATAAGAACTTTTACTAAGAATATCGTTTCTCGATTTTATAATCGTTTTCCGTTCTATATTCTGTTAATTAAAAACCGCTAGCCTAGAACGCGTAATTAAATCTAAGCGCTATAAGCCCCTAAGCAGAGAATTAATATCCGCGCTCTAGCTCCTCCGAGAAAAAGGGTTAAGGGTCCCCTTTAAGGGGTAGCCCTCTCCTATAAGGAGGGCCGAGTAAGATAACTACGAGATACTTAGTTAATAAAATAAAAACGAGTTAGACTATATACGACTAGACTATACGCTTCGTAATCGATACTCGAAATAGGTATAAAAAATCCGGAAGCGGTTAATACCTTATTAGACTATAGATCTCGGCCTATATCTTTAAGTAGAGGGTTCTAACTAGCTACTAAAGCTTATACCGAGATTAATTTTTAAAGAATTAGAAAGGAGAGTAGTAACTTTTTATAGCTACTACTAGAATAAATACTTAGATATATAAGTACTCTAGACTCTAATCTTATAGCTATAGACTCTAACTTTAAAGCTATTATTACTCGTAAGTTCGGTTTAGGATTAAGGATTTTTAATATAATTTATTTTATAAATCTATCTAAGTTATACGTATAATCTAGATTAAAGCTTACTTTAGCTACTATATTAATATATCTAAGTTATACGTATAACTTAGATTAGGGTCTACTTTAGCTATTATATTAATATATCTAGGTTATATATATAACTTAAATTAGAGTAAGTATACTTATAAAGTCTAAAGTAAAGATACTTTTAAAGTATAGAGTAAGTATACTTATAAAGTCTAAGATAAGTATACCTATAAAGTCTAGGGTAAGTATACTTATAAAGTCTAAAGTAAATATACTTTCTATTATATATCTAATAGACTTATAAATTTTTTTTTTATTACTTTCTAATAAATTTATAGCCTAACAGCTATTATCTAATAGAATTAGGTCTAATTCTACTAAACCCCTGTCCGGTAAGGCCGAACGGCAGCCTCTGATTCGCCTGTCCGTAGCCGTCCGCTTTAACTAGCCGTTACGCCCCGAGTTCTTATCGGATTTCTATACTTATAACTAAATCGGAATTATCGCGATCCGGGCTATTTAACAGTAGTTTTATTTATTTTATATCGATAAGGGGGGGTAAGAAATCTTAAGTTCTAACCTTACTCTACAGATTTACCCCCTTCCCCCCCCTTTACACCTAACCCCGCTCTTCTTTATAGCCCCCCCTCCCCCCCTTTATACCTAACCTATACTTTCTTTATAGCCCCTAACAACTATTGCTAACTGGAATGGGAGCCTATTCCAATTACCCCCTGTCGGGTGGGGCCGAACAGCAGCTTCTAATTCGCCCGTCCGCCGCCCGCCCCTTTAACCCGCCCTCCCCCCTCGAGTTCTCGTCGGAATTTAATAATTTTAACTAAATCGGAATCGTCAGAATTAGGGCTATTTAACGCTATTTTTATTTATTTT
>LKEA01000141.1:0-12237 GCA_003795315.1 Cytospora schulzeri
ATTATAATATTTTCTCTTTATAGTAAGTCTAATTTCTATTATATCTTAGCGAGTTTTTAATATTTAATTATTTTTTTTTTATTTTATATTATACTTACCCTATACTTACCCTAGCTATTTTTACTGTATTTTTTAAAGGCCTTCTAGTGCGTGCGTGCCGGAAGATGAGTTTAGTAGCTGTAAGTCGATTTTTTTGAATCCTTATACTAAAGAATTAGTCGGCTGACTCGAACGTGCAATAGAGCCCCTTACAGCGTGCCTAGGGGTAAATCGATATCGGAGGGACTATAAGAGGGAAGAAAAAAATCGAGGAAAAAATTAAATCGATTTTTAGGCCTTCTTATAGTATTATTAAAATTTAATTAGTACTATTCCTATCGGTTCCGCCCCTAAAAGGCGTTAAATTTTAAAATCTAGAAGACTTAAAAATATCTAGGCCTAGAAACCGCCCGGCTACCCCTCTTTTAGGCCCTATACAGCCTATAGAACAGCTTAAAACTACGGTACCTGTAGAATCGAGTAGTTCTAGAAGCTATATAGAGCCTTTAGAAGATATTCTACCTAATTTTATATTAGATAGAAATACAGAATATCCTTTTATAGGGTATTTAATAGGCTCGGGCTTATTAATATACACTAAATACGAGGTCGGTTTAATTTTTAACCGCTTAAGAGACTACCTACGGGGGGAAAAATATAGTATTCGAAATACTGAAATTAAATAAATTAAATTCTAGGCTTTATAGATCCCTAATTTAATTTAAAAAGAAGAAGAATTAGAAAGATTTAACGGTTACCCTTCTAAAGAAACGGCTATTATAGAGGGTTTAGCAGTAATTAAAGACGGTTACGCCTATAATTATACTTCTAGCTGTAAATATACTAGTACTACAGAGGGTACTATTCGAAAGCACTTATAAATAGAGTATAAACCTTTAAAACGGCCTAGAAAGCCTACTAAAGGAAAATCTCTATAGTAGTTTTAATAGTAACGGTATAGTTATATAATAATAGATTAATAATCCCCTCGCTATCTATACTATATATTATCGGTATACCTTTAATATTAAACCTAGAATCTATAGTAAATTTACAGTGAATTTATAGTAAATCTACGGTAAATCCGTAGTAAATTTATAGTAAATTTACTACGAATTTACCTATATAAAAGTTCGTTAATTCACTATAACCCTATAGTAAATCTATAGCGAATTTATAGTAAATTCGGAGTGAATTCTTAGCGAATTTACTAGGAAGACCTATACTCGTAATAAGTATATATTAATTACCCCCTAGGTAAAAATCCTTATCTTTATAGATCCGAGTTCGTAATAAATTCGTAGCGAGTATATATCCCGGGTATTATAGTAAAATAATCGGGTAGTTATAAGTCGGTATAGTAGTTTATAATATATAAAATAAAGGATATAGGGTATAAGTAAATATATAGATAAAGCCGGTAGTCTATTATTAATACCCGGAAGCGTATAGTTTATAAAGAGTAATAGTTTATATAAAACGGTATAATTATATAATATAATAAATAAAAATAAAGTAAATAAACTTTTAATAAAAAAGAATTATTATAAAGATATAGTATAGAAGGTATATTAATAAATAATATAAGTAGGCGGAAGTAAACTTTTAAAGTAAGGGTATTAATAAGAAGGGTATAATATAATAGATATAATAGCCGGTAATAATAAGTTAAAATCCGTCCTAAAAGCTTAAATATATCTAACTATAAACTAACGCTAAGCTGCGAGCGATAAGTATATAAAAGCTCGTAATAGTACTAATAATATTCGTCTAAATATATATAGTCTTTAGACTAAACGAGTAAATAAAAATAATAGGAACGATATACGCTATCTTATTAATTAAATCTATAGTAAATTCGTAACGAATTTACTTTAAATATACTAGCGCGCTTTTAACTCTTCTTTTATAAGAAGGGGAATTCTACTAAATATAGCTTCTATAGCCCTATTATCTACTTTAGTAGCGAGATACTTAACTTACTTATTAATTAACGCTATAGTCTTAACTATACTATAACTTTTAATATAGAGAGATATAATATAAACCTGCTATATAAAGTTCTTAATAGAGGCGTAGGTAAAGTTACTAAGGTACTCTCTCTTCTACTTAATAATAAATACTACTTCGTCGATATAACTTATAGTATCGGTAAATTAAGTCTCTAAATAGCCGAAGTCTATACGATAATATAGAAAGTTATATAAGATAAACTCTACTATAAGGGTAGAGGTATATATATCGGAATCGAGCTCTTAAATACGTTAAACGAAATCGATAACCTTAACGGCTATTTTTTATAAGATTATAATTATAATAGTACCTCGGTCTACTAAGAGTACTAGTTTAACTCGTATACCTTTAATATTAATAATATACGAAAGAGTAGGGATCTAGCTATTTAGAATATTTACTATAGAAGATATATAATAACGAAACTTAATAAAAGCTTTAAGGTTACTATTCTTAGTAAAATCGTTTATAATAATACGGAAGTATATAGCCTACTCTTAGTTAGTAGCTCTTATTACGATATCTATTTTATTAGACCCGACTTTATATTCGTTATCCTCGGGGTTATTATCTAAGTAATATCGCTTATATAAGCCCTATCCAGTAATAGCGAAGAGGTTAACTTAGTTATTATAGATTAAGTTATCGTTATTATTATTAATAATATAGATTAGAGTCTATAAGCTTCTATTTTAAGTCTTTAAATCTAGGTTATAAAAGAGCTAGTTAAAGGTAACTTTAAACCGGTCTCTTCCGGGTATATATAAGGTATTCTCGCTATAACGAAGAAGATCTTTTATAGTCTCTTTATACTTCTTACTATAATCGTACTATTAACCGAAGAGCTAATAATTAGCGTTTAATATATCGTAGGCTAAAAACTAAATACTAATAGTAATATATTAAAGAGTCTTAATATCGTTTTTATTTATATTAAATAGTATAATAGCTATAGTAAACTAGCCCTATTTATTATAATAGATATATTCGGCTTAAGAGCGGTTATTAGTAAGAGGAGTAGCGGGGGGGTTATAAGGAAGAAGGTTATTACTCTAGTATCCGGGTATACTATTAGTATCTATAAAGCTAGCCTTATTAGTTATAGAACCTTCTCGATTTAAACTCGCTATAAGTTCCTCCTCTTAGCTTATTTAAATAGACGGGTATAGATTCTATTTATAATAGATAAGGCTATTATAGCGAATTTAAATAAAAATTAAGTACTCGGAAGTATAGCGTTTAGCTTTAGTATAAGATACTTTTCGATTATATAAGTATATTAAGAGTTCGCTTTATAAAATATAAATATTAAACTTAACTTCTCGTTCGGTAAAGTTAATATACCCTTTATCGATAAGGGTTTAACGGAATACTATCTGCTCGGTTAATCGTCGGATTAAAAATACGTTAAAGCGTTTATTAGTTATAAAAGTTTAGTTCGTTATAACTAATTTTCTACTATATAGATATATAGCTTAATAGTACTTATTAAGCGTAAGTATACTGTTTATTAGAGGCTTATATATATAAGTAGAGTATTCGTATATACGATTATATCGCGCGAACTACTAGCTAGAGTCTTTAGATATAAAATATAATATTAAATAGAATTTAAATATAGTAAGGGTATTTATAATCTTAGGTTAACGAAATTATAATAAATATATAGCGAATACCTAGTAAATTCGTAATAAAAATATAGTTTAATTAGATAAATAAGGGCTTAGCGGTTAATAATAAATAGTAAAGATAAAGGTTAGAAGGTTAATAGAGGCTAGTAAAATATAGATATTTAGAAAAGTATATAAAAGCGTATTTTATTTATTATAATAGTTTATTTAGTAAAGATATATTTATAATAAGAGTATATATAGTAGCTTATTATTAAATATAATAATACTAATATCGATTTCTATTAGAATATCGAAAGCCTTTAAGTAGTTCTAATAGTAGTATTTATAGAGCTGTTATTATCCTTTTTTTTAAAGGTCTTCTTTTTTATCGTAATAGCTCTTTATTCGTTCTTTTATCTATTTAAACTATAATATCGCTAGGTTCTACTATTTATAATAACGGTTCTCGTCTTATTAATAATTATATATAAAGCCTTATTATCTTCTCCTTCTTCGACTCGAAGTTTTAAATTATCTCGTTTATATTTAACGCGTCTTTAAATATCTATATATTAAAATAACTTAAATAATTTATTTATTTTACTAAATATTCTACCTTTAGCTATCCCTTCTTATATCTATACTCTTATTTAGCTACGATTCTTTAGAGCTTATAGTATCTATACGCCTTATTATATTAGTACTCTTCTTCGTTATCGACTTCTATTAGTTCTATTACTAATAGATCCTAGCTATATAGGTCTAATTATAATAGTTTATTTAAAGATAGATAAACGATAGATAATACCGGGTAAATATTTATATATAATATAATCTTAAGCTCGTATATTAATATTTTTATTTTATAAGTAACCTAAAATAGTCTTATTTACTATTACGAGTATTTTCTTAACGGGTTTCCTAATAATATATAGTTATAGTAAAGTTTAATATATATTTAGTCTTTTAGAGAGAACCTAAATTAACGATACTTCTTATTATACTATAGTTTTATAGCTATTTAAGCCTTAATAATCGTAAATTACACTTCTTCCTAGAAAACGTTTTTAATAAAGATAGGAATACTTTCTCCGAACTAGCTAATTCTTATTAGGTTAAACTTATATAGTAATTAGTTTATTAAATATCGAGTAGCCTTATTATATATATTATTTAAATTAAATTATAACGAGGGAATAATCTCTATCTATTTAATATCGGGATTCGTAATAGCGAATATATATAATACTAGTTCTACTATCTTATTCTTCCCTTCCGACTAGCCGTCGGTTTAAAGGTACTAAGCTATCGAGTAGGCGAGCTTTATATTTAATCCCGATTAAAATTTCTATTAGAAATCGGAGAAGAATTTAATATTACGATTAGAGATAATTCGTCTCGGTATACCCTAATTATAGAAGTAGAATATACGAAATAAGATTTACACTTAATCTTACGCTATATATATAACGTTACTTAAGATAACGATAATAGCTTTACTATATTTATCTATAATTAATAAAAAGGCGTTGAAAAAGGGAATTCGGGAGAGTATTTAAAAAGTATCCGTTAAAGGAATATCTAATAATACTATTATAAAGTCTATAATAATAGTATAGAACGGAATAAGTAGTAAAAAGATAAGCTATATTTCTTTTAATAGAAGCTAATTTCTACTTCGGTTTACTATATAGATAGAATAGTTTTTAATATATTTTAGTATCTTATAATAATAATTACAGATTACGAACCGGTTTATTAAATCGTATTATACCTTATCTTCGCTAAAATAATACCGGGTATTATAAGCCTCGGTAATAAAGTCTATAATTATTTCGGTAAGAATATATAACTATCTTTTACTAGAGAACTTTTTTAAATAAAAGAGCTTTTAATCGTCGAGTTCGAATAATATATCTATTTCGATTTAGTTACTTTAGAATTATTAAATAATATTTATCTAATTAGCGTAAACGGTATATTCTTTTAAGATCTAGTCTTTAAAGGTTATATCGATATAAATCTCGGATATATTAAATAATATAGTATCTTTTTAAAATTTCGCTAAAATACCTTCGTTTTTTATTAGCGATTAACTAATAAATAACTACGAGATAGCGTCTATAAAGATATTAATTATTCTAAAAATATAATAAACGTCTAAGCTATATTAACTAAAGTATTCGGATATAAAGATTAGTTTTATATTTATTTTAGTCTTATCTATAGTATTAAATAAGGTCTATTTAACGATATTAATAGTTATAGTATAATCTGTTAATATATAAATAGATTACTTTTAGTTAAATCTAATTATTATCCGGAGTTTACGAATAAGCTATATAAAATAAACGATTTCGAGCTCGGTCGGTTAATATTTCCGTTTAATAGTATTAATTATCTTATTTAAATATAATAGCGGACGAATCTAGGTTCGTAAGATAAGCGACTTCTAGTCTTACTCGAAGTTATCTATTAATTAAAAGATAATACTTAAGAAACTAATTTCTTTAAACGTATCGAGTTAGATAAATAATAATTTATCTAGATTTTAATAAAATAAAGCGTTTTCTCTTATTAGTATAGATTTAAGATTATTAAACGAACGCTACTCTTTAAGTATAAGCTCGAATAAAGTATAACGTATATAGTTTATCCGCGCGTTTTTTTTAGAGAGTTTACTATCTTTACGCCCCTTTATTAGTATCTATATCTTATAACGTTATAAGGAATTAATACGCTTATTAAATTATAATACTAGATACTATAAGTATCCGGCTAGTTTAATAAATTTCTCTAGTTACTATAGCGTATATAAGAACTATAGTTAAGAGATAGACTTAACCCGGTTAAAAGTATTATATATTTTAAAGCTATTAATTTTAAACTTAAGAAGTTTAATAGAAAGATAGCTTATAAATAACTTTTTAGCGGATAGCGAGATTTACTTTTTTATAAATAATATAAAGAGTTATTATAAGTATTTAAAGTATTATTCGGTAATATTAGAGAAGATAATAATATTATTAATAAATACTATTACGAACTATTTAAAGGGATATAAGGCGTAGTTTATATAGCGTTAAATATAAGCAGGTAAGTTCCGAAATTTTATAAAAGTAACTTTTAGCTATTTTTAACTACGATAACTAACTAAAATAAAGCGCTTATAATATAGAAGATATACTTAGAACTAATAAAAGAACGAACTTATATCTATTATTATAAAAAAAGACTTATTATAAATATTTTTAAGAATATCGGATTAGAGCGGTAGTAGATATATATCTAGAATAGTTACTTTATTTAAAGTATATAAATCTACTACTATCCGTCTTTTTCGTTTTCCGTTAATAGTCCTTTATATTACGAATACTAGCGAACCGAAAAAAGTAGCTTATATTATTTACTCTATTCGCTTTTATTAGTATAATCCGTCTATTATATCGTTAATAATTTTATAATCTTTTTTATTTAAATAATATAGGTATTAAATAATCCTTTAATTTTATTACCCTTTTATTAAAAAAACGTATATTTATTCTTCTTCCGGTATTCTAATATTAATAGTATCTTTAAATATATAGTTAAATTCTTATACTAATTTCTCTATATCCGAGACGAACTAAGCGTTATAACGATATATATAAACGTTATTAAATAATTTAACTTTAAGTAGATTTTTAATCTTACTAATACTTAGCTTATTATCCGGGCGGAAATACTCTCGGAGTTTAATATTATAGTCTTCTTATAACTATTTATAATCCGGGTCCGACGAGTTTATAGTAAATTCGTCGGAATTAGGCTACCCGCTTATTTTATTTATAGTATTTAATAGAGTAGATAGGTTAAATTTAATAGTTAAGTTAATAATTATATTTAAAATACTTAGTATATTTAAATAATAAAAAGATAATTAATTATAATCTAATAAAGTCTGAATAATAGTATTCTAACCGGTTCGTATTATATAATTAGCGAATATAAGTTCTAAGATATTTAAAAGAGTATTTTTAGAAATTTTTAAAAGAAAGGACGATTAATTTATAACTATTACGCTAATAATTTCGTAACCGATTAGGGTATTCGCTTACCTTTTAGGCTTTAATTTAAATACGAAGGATTTATTTTTCTTATCGGTAGCTATAAGATAGGTATTATATAATTAGACTATAGTAGAATAATTATAGTAATCTTAACGTTTATCTTATAAGTCCGGAGTATAGATTTAACGAATACCGATACTTTAATTATAATACTATTAAAATAACTAAACGAGATACTAGCTATAAAATTAAATATATCTATCTAGTATAAGATTATAAACTCTTATCCGATTAATAAGCCTATATCTAATCGGTCTAATATCTAAACTCTTATATTAATAGATATAATAATAAGTTTTCTATCTAGTATTACTTAATAGAAGATCTAGAACTCTATTTACCCGAAGGTACTTATACGTCTAATCCCTTATAGATTCGCTCAGGCTTTCTAATTTACCTTTATATTTAGAATCTAATTAAAAATAGCTCGTAAGATAGTATATCGCGAAGCGCTAGTATTATAATATACGCTAAATATAAGCTTATCTAAAGCTCCCTTTACTTCGGTATAAGTATATATATATCTATAACCTTTAAATAAGGATATTTAGAAAAGAGCGTTTAAATTTAATACTAATCCTTTTTATTCGGACGTAATTAAATACGCTTATACTTCCTAGTAATAGCGATTATAGTTAAAGAACTAGATATAGTTTCGAGCTTTAAAGTTATAAGCAGTATATTATAAGTCTTTTAGATAAAACGGGTAATACTCGTAATATATACCTTCGTCTATAATACGATTTAAGGTTAGTCTAGTATCGAAAGTATAGATATTTATATTGTCTATTATTATATATTTATCTTAAATTAGTATATCTTCGTTTATTAGTTCGTTTATTTTAGTTAGTAGCTCGCCCGGATCTATTTTAGGATCGTCTAATATAATTAGTATAATATTATTATCGATTAGATAATATCTATCTTAGATTAACTCTTTTTCCCGGGTAATATTATATTATAAGTTACTATTATCTATATCGAAAAGTTCGATTTAGTCTTCGAGTACGTTTCTAATAGAATCTTAATAAGCGAAACGCTAATAAATTCGTAGCTAAATTCTATAATCCTAATTAGAGAATCCTTTATTAGGAGGGCTTTAATCTATAATATTCGTTAAGAAGCGTAATTATAATCGAGAAGGTAGCGGTTTCTAAGTTATTCGCTATTAGTTTCGAACGAGATTATAAGCTTCTATTAATCTCTTCTACTTATCTAGTATTAACTGTTAATAGTCTTTAGCGTTAAACTATAGTATTTCGTTATATTATACTTATCTTATACGCTCTAGTCTTTAACCGGCTTATAATAATCTTACGATTTAATTATATTATAAAGGACTTTAATTTAATCGAGGTACTATTAAGCGTTACGATAAATACGACTCGGGTAGATATTTAACGAATTAGAATACTCGAAGAAGATACCCCTTAAGTAATTCCGTTTATTATCGTCTTTCCGTTAGGGCTAGTTAACGAACCGGCGTTATATTCCGGCTTAGTTCTCGCTCTAATATATATTATATTTCTTATTTAGATTAAAGCTACTTTTCGAAAACGCGAGTATCTATATTATAAGTTAGTCTATCGAAATACTTTATAATTATAAGCTTATTAATTCGATTTTATATATTATAGGCTATAAAGCTTTCTAACTATTTAATTAGAATAATAAACTATCGGATATACTAGATAAAATCTAAGATATTCTTATTATCTTTAGTATTATAATATATATACTTTAAAGTATTTAAGATTCTATTAGTAATATTATAAGGAATACTAAAATCTATAATTAGATACTCCTTCTATTTACTCTATATATTTAAGTAGATAGTAAGATCGGAATATTCTTTATTAGATAAAGTATTCTAAAATTAGAAATATATAGTACCGGTTAAATATATCGGTAAGTTTTAATAAAGAGTCTAGCGACGAGTTTCTATACCGATATAATAAATTCGATATTATTAGATAAACGTTAACGGGTCTCTCTATATTATTATCTTATTATCTACTCGAAATATTTTAAGAAGCTCTTTAGTATCGTTCTAATTTATATATAACTCGAATTTCCCGAAAGTATTCTCTTTAAACTTATAGGTAAATAATAGATCTATAAGCGGCTAGAGAATACTAATTAATTAATCGTACTTTTAGCTACGTTTATCTCTATTTTAGTTTCCGATAAGAGGATATCTCGGTAGGTTACCGCCCTAGTTATAGTTTCTTATAAAATCGTTATTATCAGAGCTATTATTCGAATCGTTTCCCGGGTCTCTACTTCTTCCGCTTATATAGTATATTCTAAGCTTTATATTATCTCTTCCCTTTCTTTATCGGTTAGTATAGTCTTTAAAAAGATACTTAAGCCTATATTAGAACTATTTTCTAATTATATAGAAAAAGTTTAGTAGCTCTTTTAGTAGTATATAGAGCGAGCGTATTTATAGGCCTACCCTTTAATTATATAGTCGGAAAGCCTTAGTATTTCTAAATACCCTAAAGATAGCGTTTATATACTATTCCTCTTTTATTATATTAAAAGGATTAGCTTAAGCCGGAATAATCTTTAGACGATATAATACGTTTACTTATAACGCTTATAGAAGAGGTATCTATCTTAATAGTAGTATCGGACGCTTTTAAAGAGGAGGAGTAATATCTAATCAGATAGTTTCAGTAGTTAATCGGTACGAAAATAGAACTAATAAACTATCTTATACGATACTCTTAGTTTTAGATCGTCGTTAAAGGTTAGATCGATTTTTATCTCTTTAGCTATTTATATTATCTTATATACCTCGGTATTCTCCTTCTAAGCCTTTTTTAATACCTAATATACTATCTTCTAGTTCGATAGAAGCGTATATAAGAAGAAGGTGTTTTAACGGGAAAGATATATTTAAGACTTTATATAATACCTCTTCTCGTTTACGCTCGTTTAACGGTCTCCGAAGTATAGCTTCGAGTAGTAGAATCTAATTTATTAAATATAAAGACTTAAACTCGGTTCCTTTAAAGACGTAGTAAATAAGTTCCCGGTTATAAGCAGAGTCTATATATATAAGTTAATAAAGATAAAAGTAAAACTAGAAATCGATATAGAAGTCTTAGTTTTTTTTAGTCTAGTTTCGTATTAAGATAAGAAAGATCTTATTATACTCGTCCTATTATTAACGAATAAGATAATAAACTCGTTAGATATTATCTATAAGTTAAATAGTAATATATTAAAGCTAAATATTTTTATTAATAGCTCTTCGATAATTTTTAAAATATATAGCGTATAGTTACTACTAGTTAGCGTATAAGGTAATATACTCTAAAAACGCGTATTTATAATAGTTAAAAGATAGTTAGTATCGTTTAAGAAACTCCTTAATAGTAGCTAATAACTATTATAGTTATTAAATATCTCTAATCGGTATATAATCTAGTAATCGTAGAAGAAAGTTAGTTAAGAACCTATCGTCTAGTATTTTATTTAATCTAGATATATCCTATCTAAAATAGCTATAATAGTTTAGTAGTTTCGTAGTAAATTCGTTAATATTACGCTCTTTAACCCTAGTATTTTCTAGGATCTAGAGATTAGAGCTAAGTTCCCGCTAACTATAGTAATTATAACTCGATAACTATATAATATAGCCTGATAAACCTAATAGCTAATTAGAGGGCTAAGAAATATATAATAAGATATATTAAGTTATAGCTACTATTTAATAGTAATAGTATAGTTATATAATAATAGATTAATAATCCCTTCGCTATCTATACTATATATTATCGGTATACCTTTTATATTAAACCTAGAATCTATAGTAAATTTATAGTGAATTTATAGCGAATCTATAGTGAATCTATAGTAAATTTATAGTGAATTTACTACGAATTCACCTATATAAAAGTTCGCCGATTTACTATAACCCTACGGTGAATCTATAGCGAATTTATAATAAATTCGGGGTGAATTCTTAGCGAATTCACTAGGAAGACCTATACTCGCGATAAGTGTGTATTAAGTTTTATAGGGGGGGGGCTACTTTACAGCGGTTTTTTAGAAACGGAAATAGAAGCTCCTATTTCGAAGTTAATTACGGGCGTAATTCGCCTATAATTATAGCTAGCCCTTCTATAGTAGAGTTAACCGAGGGCGAGGGCGAGGGCGAAATAGGGTCGGAAATAGATTTAGAAGGGCCTGAAAAAACTACGAGCGCTAGCGATAGCGATTCTAGTAGCTTTAATAGTGATAATTTAAAAGGCTTTAGTGCTAAAGCTTCTAAAATTAAGCTAGAAAATACTACTAAATTTAGGGCGTTAGATAAAAGAGAGGCCCCTAACCCGTAGTTTCGAAAGTTTAGTACTTTAGGGCATTTATCAACTATTAAGGGTACTAAAAAAGAAATTCGGGCCTATACTATACTATTTCCGATCCCTATTTTAGGCTAGTCGATACCTGAA
>LKEA01000142.1:0-11496 GCA_003795315.1 Cytospora schulzeri
AATATAAGCGTTTTTAAATTAAATATTTAAAATATAATTCGTATATAATATAAGATAACGATCTAGCTATTACGCTAAAAGGTAAGGCGGCCTAAATAGGTCTAGGGTCTTATTTAAAAAGCCTTATTAAGGCCCTTTATACTAGGTCTTAAGCAGGTTATATTAAATACCCCTTACGGATAATAATATATACTTATCGCGAGTATAAGTCTTCTTAGTAAATTCGCTAAGAATTCACCCTGAATTCACTATAAATTCGCTATAGATTTACTATAAGGTTATAGTAAATCGGCGAACTTTTATATAGATAAATTCGTAATAAATTTACTATAAATTTACTACGGATTTATTATAGATTCGCTATAAATTTACTATAAATTTATTATAGATTCTAAGTTTAATATAAAAAGTATACTAATAATATATAATATAGATAACGAGGGGATTATTAATCTATTATTATATAACTATATTATTATTATTAAATAATAACTATAATTTAATACGTTTTATTATATATCTCTTAGCCCTCTAATTAGCTATTAGGTTTATCGGGCTATATTATATAGCTATCGAGTTATAACTATTATAGTTAATAGGAACTTAGCTCTAATCTCCGGATCCTAGAAAATACTAGGGTCGAAGAGCGTAATATTAACGAATTTACTATAAAACTACCGAGCTATCGTAGCTATTTTAGATAGGATATATCTAGATTAAATAGAGTATTAGACGATAGGTTTCTAGCTAACTTTTCTCTATAATTATTAGATTATATATTAATTAGAGATATTTAATAACTATAATAGTTATCGGCTATTATTAAAGAGTTTTCTAAATAATATTAACCGTTCTTTAACTACTATAAATACGCGTTTTTAGAGTATACTACTTTATATACTAACTAGTAGTAATTATACGCTATATACTTTAAAAATTATTAAAGAGCTATTAATAAAAATATTTAGTTTTAACGTATTATTATTTAACTTATAAATAATATTTAACGAGTTTACTATCCTATTCGTTAATAGTAAAACGAGTATAATAGGACTTTTTTTATTTTAGTACGAAATTAGACCGGAAAAAACTAAGACTTTTATATCGATTTTTAGTTTTACTTTTACTTCTATTAACTCGTATATATAGACTCCGCTTATAACCGGGAACTTATTTACTACGTCTTTAAAAGAGCCGAGTTTAAGTCTTTATACCCGGTAGATTAGACTCTATTACTCGAAGCTATACTTTAAAGATTATTAAACGAGTATAAACGAGAAGAGGTATTATATAAAGTTTTAAATATACTTTTCCCGCTAAAATACTTTCTCTCTATATACGCTTCTATCGAATTAGAAGATAGTATACTAGATACTAAAGAAGGCCTAGAAAGAGAATATTAAAATATATAGGATAATATAAATAGTTAGAAAAGTAAAAGTCGATCTAACTTTTAACGATAATCCGAAATTAAGAATATTATATAGGATAATTTATTAGTTCTACTTTTATATTAATTAACTATTAAAACTATTTAATTAAATATTACCCTTCTTCCCCGGAAGCGTTTAATATTATTATTAGAGTAGATATCTCTTCTATAAGTGCTATAAATAGATATATTATATCGTTTAGAGATTACCCCGGCTTAAGCTAATCTCTCCGGTATAATAGAAGAGGAGTAGTATATAAACGTTATCTTTAGGGTATTTAAAAATATTAAGACTTTCCGACTATATAATTAAAGGGTAGGCCTATAAATACGCTTACTTTATATATTATTAAAAGAGCTATTAAACTTTTTTTATATAATTAAAGAGTAGTTCTAATATAGATTTAAATATCTTTTTAAGAATTATACTAACTAATAAAGAAAGAGAGGAGATAATATAAAGCTTAAAATATATTATATAAACGGAGGAGGCGGAGACTTAAAAAACGATTCGAACGATAACTCTAATAATAACGACTTTATAAGAGATTATAACTAAGGTAGTAACTTACTAAGACGTCTTCTTATTAGAAATTAAAATAGAGATAAGCGTAGCTAAAAACGCGATTAATCGATTAGTATTTTTTAACCGCTTATAGATCTATTATTTACTTATAAGTTTAAAAAGAATACCTTTAAGAGATTCGAACTATATATAAATTAGAATAATATTAAAGAGCTTCTCGAAGTATCTCGAGTAAATAATAAGGTAATAGTATAAAGAGACTTATTAGCGTTTATCTAGCGATATCGAATTTATTATATTAATATAGAAACTTATCGCTAAACTCTCTATTAGAACCTATTAATATATTTAGCCGGCGCTATATATTTTTAGTTTTAGAATATCTTATCTAATAAAAAACGTTCCGACTTTATTATCTACCCGAATATATAGAATAAATAAAAAGAGTATTTAATTATAGACTTTAGTATTCCCTATAATATTACCGATAAAATCCTAAATATTTTAAAGTATATATATCGTAATATTAAAGATAATAAGAATATCTTAGACTTTATTTAACGCGTTTAATAGTTTACTATTCTAATTAAATAACTAGAAAGCTTTATAGTTTATAATATATAAGATCGAATCGATAAGCTTATAGTTATAAAGTATTTCGATAGATTAATTTATAATATAGACGCTCGCGCTTTCGAGAAATAGCTTCGATTTAAATAAAAAACGTAATATATATTAGAATAAGAGCTAAGCCGGAATATAACGCTAGTTCGTTAATTAGTTTTAACGGAGAGACGATAATAGATAGAATTATTTAAAGGGTATCTTCTTCGAATATCTTAATTCGTTAAACGTTTACCCGAGTTATATTTATTATAACGTTTAGTAATACTTCGATTAAGTTAAAGTCCTTTATAATATAATCGAACTATAAGATCGTTATAAGTTAGTTAAAGATTAGAGTATATAAGATAGGTATAATATAACAGAATATTATAGTTTAGCGTTAAAGATTATTAGTAGCTAATATTAAATAAATAGAGGAGATTAATAGAAGCTTATAATCTCGTTCGAAACTAATAACGAGTAACTTAGAAACTACTACCTTCTCGACTATAACTATATTTCTTAATAAATATTATAGATTAAGGACCTCTTAATAGAAGATTCTCTAACCGGAACTATAGAATTTAGTTACGAATTTACTAGCGCTTCGTTTATTAAGATTCTACCGGAAATATACTCGAAGATTAAACTAAACTTTTTAATATAAATAATAGTAACTTATAATATAACGCTATTTAAAAAGAAGAGCTAATCTAAGATAGATATTATCTAATCGACGACGATATTATACTAATTATATTAAACGATCTTAAAGTAAACCCGGGCGAGTTATTAACCGAAATAAACGAACTAATAGATAAAGATACGCTAATTTAAGACGAGTATATAATAATAGACGATATAGATATCTATACTTTTAATACTATACTAATCTTAAATTATATTATAGATAAAGGTATATATTACGAGTATTACCCGTTCTATCTAAAAGACTTATAATATATTACTTATAGCTTTAAAGCTCGAAACTATATTTAGTTCTTTAACTATAATCGCTATTACCGGGAAATATAAGCGTATTTAATTATATCCGAATAGAAAGGACTAGTATTAAACTTAAACGCTTTTCTCTAAATATTCTTATTTAAAGGTTACGGATATATATATATTTATACCGAAGTAAGGGGAGCTTTAAATAAGCTTACGTTTAGTATATATTATAATACTAGTACTTTACGATATATTATCTTATAAGCTATATTTAATTAGATCTTAAACGCGAAAGTAAATTAAAAAGCTTAAGCGAATCTATAAGGGATCGGATATATAAGTATTTTTAAGTAAATAGAGTTCTAGATCTTCTATTAAATAATATTAGATAGAGAACTTATTATCGTATCCGTTAATATAAAAGCCTAGATATTAAACCGATTAAATATAAGCTTACTAATCGGATAAGAGTTTATAGTATCTTATTAAATAGATATATTTAATTCCGTAGCTAGTATTTTATTCGGTTATTTTAATAATATTATAGTTAAAGCGTCGGTATTCGTAAAATCTATACTTTAGACTTATAAAGTAAACGCTAAAACTATTACGATTATTCTACTATAATCTAACCGTATAATACCTATCTTACTATTACCGATAAGAAAAATAAATCCTTTATATTTAGATTAAAGCCTAAAGAGTAAGCGAACGCTCTAATTAGTTACGAAACTATTAATATAATAGCTATAAATTAATCGTCCTTTTTTTTAAAAATTTCTAAGAATATTCTTTTAAGTATCTTAGAACCTATATTCGCTAATTATATAATACGAACCGGCTAAAGTATTATTATTTAGACTTTATTAGATTATAATTAATTATCCTTTTATTATTTAGATATACTAAGTACTTTAAATATAATTATTAACCTAGTTATTAAATTTAACCCGTTTATTCTATTAAACGCTATAGACGAAACGAGCAGGTAGCTTAATTCCGACGAATTTACTATAAACTTATTAGACCCGGACTATAAATAATCGTAAGAAGACTATAATATTAAACTCCGAGAGTACCTCCGCTCGGATAATAAGTTAAGTATCGGTAAGATTAAATATCTATTTAAAGTTAAGCTATTTAATAACGTTTATATATATTATTATAGCGTTTAGTTCGTCTCGGATATAGAGAAATTAATACGAGAATTTAACTATATATTTAAAGATATTACTAATATTAAGGTACTAAAAGAAGAATAGATATACGTTCTTTTAGTAAAAGGGTAATAGAATTAAAAGATTACTTAACGTTTATATTATTTAAGCGAGGAAGATTATAAAATTATCGACGATATAATAAATAAATTATATTAATAAAAGCGAGTAGAGTAAGTAATATAAGCTACCCTTTTCGGTTCGTTAATATTCGTAATATAAAGGACTATTAATAGAAAACGAAAAAGTTAGATAATAGTAGATTTATATATCTTAAATAAAGTAACTATTCTAAACGCGTATTTACTACCGCTCTAGTCTAATATTCTTAAAAATATCTATAATAAGTCTTTCTTTATAGTAATAAATATAAGTTCGTTTTTTTATTAGTTTTAAATATATCTTCTATATCGTAAGTATTTTACTCTAATTAGTTATTATAATTAAGAACGGCTAAAAGTTACTTTTATAAGATTTCGGAATTTACTTATTTATATCTAACGTTATATAAACTATACTTTATATTTTTTTAAATAGTTTATAACGATATTTATCGATAATATTATTATCTTCTCCGATATTACCGAATAGTATTTCGAGTATTTATAGTAGCTCTTTATATTATTTATAAAAAAGTAAATCTCGCTATCTGTTAAAAAGTTATTTATAAGCTATTCTTTTATTAAACTTCTCGGGTTTAAAATTAATAGCCTTAAGATATATAATACCTTTAACTAGGTTAAGTCTATCTCTTAATTATAGTTTCTATATATATTATAGTAATTAGAAAAGTTTATTAAGCTAGCTAGATACTTATAATATCTAATATTACGATTTAATAAATATATCGATTTTTTATAGCGTTATAAGATATAGATATTAGTAAAAAGGCGTAAAAACGGTAAACTCTTTAAAAGAAACGCGTAGATAAACTATATACGTTATACCTTATTCGAGCTTATACTCGAAGAATAATATTCGTTTAATAACCTTAAATCCGTATTAATAAGAGAAAACGCTTTATTTTACTAAAACCCGGATAAACCGTTATTTATCTAACTCGATACGTTTAAAGAAGTCGGTTTTTTAAATATTATCTTTTAACTAATAGATAACTTCGAATAAGATCGGAAATTACTTATCTTATAAATTTAAATTTATCCGCTATAATATTTAAATAAGATAATTAATATTATTAAACGGAAATACTAACCGATTAAGCTCGAAGTTGTTTATCTTATATAGCTTATTCGTAAACTCTAGATAATAATTAGATTTAACCGGAAGTAACCCGTTTATATATTAACGGACTATACTATAACTATTAGTATTATTAAATAGATCTTATTTAATATTATAGATAAAACTAAAATAAATATAAAACTAATTCTTATATCCGAATATCTTAGCTAATATAGCTTAAACGTTTATTATATTCTTAGAATAATTAATATCTTTATAGATACTATCTTATAGTTATTTATTAGTTAATCGTTAATAAAAGACGAAAGTATTTTAGCGAAACTCTAAAAAGATATTACGCTATTTAGTATATCCGAGATTTATATCGATATAACTTTTAAAGACCGGATCTTAAAAAGGTATACTATTTATATTAGTTAGATAAATATTATTTAATAACTCTAAAGTAATTAAATCGAAGTAGATATATTATTCGAATTCGACGATTAAGGGTTTTTTTATTTAAAAGAGTTCTCTAATAAAAGATAGTTATATATTCCTATTAAAGTAGTTATAGACTTTATCGCTAAGGCTTATAATACTTAGTATTATTTTAGCGAAAATAAGGTATAATACGATCTAATAAACCGGTTTATAATCTGTAATTATCGTTATAAGATACTAGAGTATATTAAGAATTATCCTATCTATATAATAAACCGAGATAAAAATTAGTTTTTATTAAAAGAAATATAGTTTATCTTTTTACTATTTATTCCGTTCTATATTATTATTATAAACTTTATAATAGTATTATTAGATATTTCTTTAATAAATACTCTTTAGATACTCTTTTAAATTCCCTTTTTTAACGTTTTCTTATTAGTTATAGATAAGTATAATAAAGCTATTATCGTTATCCCGGGTAATATTATATATACGGTATAAAATTAAACGTAAGTTTTATTTTATATATTCTATTTCTATAATTAGAATATATTAAAACGAATTATCTCTAATTATAATATTAAATTCTTTTCCGACTTCTAGTAAAAACTCTAATCGGGATTAGATATAAAGCTCGCTTATTTAATAGCTTAATACCCCTAGATTAATAGCTAATCGGAAAGGAAGAATAAGATAATAGAATTAATATTATATATATTCGCTATTATAAATCTTAACGTTAAATAGATAGAGATTATTCTCTCGTTATAATTTAATTTAAATAATATATATAATAAGGCTACTCGATATTTAGTAAACTAGTTATTATATAGATTTAACCTAATAAAAATTAGCTAGTTTAGAGAAGGTATTCTTATTTTTATTAGAAACGTTTTCTAAGAAGAAGTATAACTTACGATTATTAAAGCTTAAATAATTATAAAACTATAGTATAATAAGAAGTATCGTTAGCTTAGGTTCTTTCTAAAGGACTAGATATATATTAAACTTTATTATAGCTATATATTATTAAGAAACCTGTTAAAAAAATACTTATAGTAACGGATAAGATTATTTTAAGTTATTTATAAGATAAAAACGTTAATATATAAGTTTAAAATCGTATTATATATAAATATTTATTTAGTATTATCTATCGTCTATCTATCTCTAAATAAACTATTATAATTAGACTTATATAGCTAGGATCTATTAATAATAGAATTAATAGAAGTCGATAATAAAGAAGAGTACCGGTATAATAAAGCGTATAGATATTATAAGCTCTAAAGAATCGTAGTTAGATAAGAATATAGATATAAGAAGGGATAATTAAAGATAGAATATTTAATAAAATAGATAGATTATTTAAGTTATTTTAATATATAGATATTTAAAAATATATTAAATATAGACGAGATAATCTAAGACTTCGAGTTAAAGAAGAAGAAGATAGCGAAGCTTTACGCGTAACTATTAATAAGACGAGAACCGTTACTATAAATAATAGAACCTAGCGATATTATAATTCGGGTAGACGAAAAGGCGAACGAAGAGCTATTACGATAAAAGAGAAGACTTTTAAGAAGAAGGATAATAACAGCTCTATAAATATTATTATCGGAACTACTTAAAGGCCTTCGACGTTTTAATAAAAATTAATATTAGTATTATTATATCTAATAATAGGCTATTATATACGCTCTTATTATAAATATATCTTTATTAAATAAACTACTATAATAAATAAAATACGCTTTTATATACTCTTCTAAATACTTATACTTTACTAGCCTCTATTAACTTTCTAACTTTTACTTTTACTATTTATTATTAACTATTAAGCTTTTATTTATCTAACTAAATTATACTTTCATTACGAATTTATTAGATATTCGTTATATATTTACTATAATTTCGTTAATTTAAAATTATACTAGTAATATACCTAGATATTAGGGTAATAACCTTCTTTTTTATAGCCCCCTTACTATTCTTCCTACTAGTAGCTACTCCCGAGCCGAGTATATTTACTATAACGAGTAAGGTTAGTTTACTATAATTACTATATTACTTAATATAAGTAAAAATAATATTAAAATCTTTTAATATACTACTATTAGCGTTTAGTTTTTAGCCTATAATATATTAAACGCTAATTACTAGCTCTTCGGTTAATAATATAATTATAATAAGAAGTATAAAGAAGCTATAAAAGATCTTCTTCGCTATAGCGAGAATACTTTATATATACCCGGAGGAGACTAGTTTAAAGCTACCCTTAGTTAGCTTCTCTATAACCTAGATCTAAAGACCTAGGGTAGAAGCTTATAAACCCTAATCCGCGTTACTAATAATAACGATAACGATTTAGTCTATAGTAATTAAGTTAACCTTTTCGCTATTACCGGATAGGGCTTATATAAGCGATATTATTTAGATAATAACCTTAAAGATAACGAACGCGAGGTTAGGTCTAATAAAATAGATATTATAATAAGGACTACTAACCGGGAATAAGCTATATATTTCCGTATTATTATAAACGATCTTATTAAAAATAGTAACTTTAAAGCTCTTATTAAGTTTCGTTATTATATATCCTCTATAGCGAATATTCTAAATAGCTAGATCTCTACCTTTTTATATATCGTTAATATTAAAGGTATACGAGTTAAGCTAGTACTCTTAATAGATCGAGGTATTATTATAATTATAATTTTATAAAAGATAGCTATTAAGGTCGTCGATTTCGTCCGATATATTTAAAAGCTCGATCCCGATACGTATACCTCTATTTTTATAGTAGAGTTTATCTTATATAATTTTCTACGTTATCGTATAGACTTCGGCTATTTAGAGATTTAATTTACCGATATTATAAGCTATATTAACGAAGTAATATCTATTATTAAATAGAAGAGAGAGTACTTTAATAACTTTACCTACGTTTTCGCTAAAAACTTTATATAACGAGTTTACGCTATATTTCTTTATACTAAAGGTTATAGTATAGTTAAAGCTATAGCGTTAACTAATAAGTAGGTTAAGTATCTCGTTACTAAGATAGATAATAAAACTATAAAAGCTATATTCGGTAGAATTCTCCTTTCTATAAAAGAAGAGTTAAAAGCGTATTAGCGTATTTAAAGTAAATTCGTTACGAATTTACTATAAATTTAATTAATAAGATAGTATATATCGTTCTTATTATTTTTATTTACTCGTTTAGTTTAAAGACTATATATACTTAGACGAATATTATTAGTATTATTACGAGCTTTTATATATTTATCGCTTATAGCTTAGTATTAGTCTATAATTAAGTATATTTAAGCTTTCGGAATAGACTTTAACTTATTATTACCGGCTATCGTATCTATTATATTATACTTTTTTTACTAATACTCTTACTTTAAAAGTTTATTTCTACTTATTTATATTATTTATTAATATACCTTTTATATTATATCTTTATAATAATTCCCTTTTATTAAAAGTTTATTTACTTTATCTTTATTTATTATATTTCGTAACTATACTACTCTATATAAGCTATTATTCTTTATAAATTATATATCTTTAAGTATTAATAATAGACTACTAGCTTCGTCTATATATTTACTTATATCTTATATCCCTTACTTTATATATTATAAATTATTATACTAACTTATAACCGTTTAATTATTTTACTATAATACCCGGGATATATACTCGTTACGAGTTTATTATAAACTCGGATCTATAAAAACGAGGATTTTTACCTAGGGGGTAATTAATATATATTTATCGCGAGTATAAGTTTTTCTAGTAAATTCGCTAAGAATTTACCCCGAATTTACTATAAATTCGCTATAGATTTACTATAAAGTTATAGTAAATCAGCGAACGTTTATATAAATAAATTCGTAATAAATTTACTATAAATTTATTATAGATTTACTATAGATTCGCTATAAATTTACTATAGATTTACTATAGATTCTAAGTTTAGTATAAAAGGTATACTAATAGTATATAGTATAGATAGCGAAGGGATTATTAATCTATTATCTTATACTTATACTATTACTATTATTACCTCTATTAACTCGTATATATAGATTCTATTTACGACCGGGAATTTATTTATTACGCTTTTAAGAAAGCTAAGTTTAAGTCTTTATATCTAATAGATTATATTTTATTATTCGAAGCTATTTTCTAGAGACTATTAAACGAGCGTAAACGAGAAGAAGTATTATACGAAATCTTAAATATACCTTTCCCGCTAAAATACCTTTTTCTTATATACGCTTCTATCGAACTAGAAGGAGAACTTTAAAGTATATAAGATAATATAAATAACCGGAAGAGTAAGAGTTAAGCTAACCTTTAATAACGATCCGAAATTAAAAGCGTTATATAAGATAGTTTATCGGTTCTACTTTCGTATTAATTAACTATTAAAATTATCCGATAAAATATTACTCTTCTTCTTTAAATATATCCGATATTATTATAAAAATAAATACTTCCGTTATAAACGCTATAAATAAATATATTATATCGTTTAAAAATTACTTTAGTTTAAGCTAATCTTTCTAGTATAATAAAAAAGGAGTAGTATATAAATACTATTTTTAAGATACTCTAAAATATTAAAGCTTTCTAATTATATAATTAAAAGGTAGGCTTATAAATACGCTCGTTTTATATATTATTAAAAGAGCTATTAAACTTCTTCTATATAATTAGAAAATAGTTTTAATATAAGCTTAAGTATTTCTTTAAAGATTATATAAACCGATAAAGAAAGGGAAGAGATAATATAAAGTCTAGAATATATTATATAAATAAAAGAAGCGGAGATTTAAAAAACGATTCGAATAATAACTCTAATAATAATAATTTTATAAGAGACTATAACCGAAGCGATAATCTACCGAGATATCTTTTTATCGGAAATTAAAGTAGAGATAAATATAGTTAAAAACGTAATTAATCGATTAGTATTCTTTAGCTATTTATAGACTTCTTATTTACTTATAAGTTTAAAGAGAATACTTTTAAAAGATTCGAGTTATATATAGATTAGAATAATATTAAAAAGCTTTTTAAAGTATCTCGAATAGATAATAAGATAATAGTAT
>LKEA01000143.1:0-10937 GCA_003795315.1 Cytospora schulzeri
CGAATAGAGAAGTATTAAAGACTAAAATATAAGAAAAATAATAAATATATAGATAATAGATTAGTTAAAAGTCTTCTATTTTAATCCTTATTTTAATCTAACTTTTAATAATAGTTTATTATTTTATAAGCTTCTCTAGCGGGTTTACTATAACTATAAGAGAATCTCTTTAAAGCTTTAGTAGAAATTCTTTTCTATTTATATTATAATTAACTATATTCGACGTTTTAATAAGATTTATAATCTATTTTAGGCTATATACGCTTTTTATTTATATAATATTATTCTTTTACTTATACTTTTATTATCTTTTTTAGCTTATTAAGCTAATTTAAACTTAATTCTTAACTAAAATAAATATAATATTAATTTTTAATATTATAGTTCTTATAATAAAGGGGATATACTCTTAATAAGAAGTAATATTTAGCTTTACTCTTATAAGATAATGCATACTTATCGCGAGTATAGGTCTTCTTAGTAAATTCGCTAAGAATTTACCCCGAATTTACTATAAATTCGCTACAGATTCACTATAAGGTTATAGTAAATCGGCGAACTTTTATATAAGTAAATTCGTAGTAAATTTACTATAAATTCACTATAGATTTACCGTAGATTCGCTATAAATTCACTATAGATTTACTATAGATTCTAAGTTTAATATAAAAAATATACCGATAATATATAATATAAATAATAAGAGGATTATTAATCTATTATCTTATACCTATACCGTTATTATTAAATAATAGCTATAACTTAATATGCCCTATTATATATCTTTTAGCTTTCTAATTAGCTATTAGGTTTATCGGGCTATACTATATAGTTATCGAGTTATAACTATTATAGCTAACGGGAACTTAGCTCTAATCTCCGGATCTTAGAAAATATTAAGGTCGAAAAGCGTAATATTACGAATTTATTACGAATTTACTATAAAGTTACTATAAATCTACCGAACTATTACGGCTATTTTAGATAGGATATATCTAGATTAAACGGAGAACTAGATAAAAAGCTCTTAATTAACTTTCTTCTTTAACTATTAGACTATATACCGATTAAAGATATCTAATAACTATACCGGTTAGTAGCCGTTATTAAAGAGTTTCTTAAACGATACTAACTAGCTCTTAACTACTATAAATACGCGTTTTTAGAATATATAACTTTATACGCTAATTAATAGTAATTATACGTTATATATTTTAAAAACTATCGAAGAGTTACCGATAAAAATATTTAACTTTAACGTATTATTATTTAACTTATAGATAATATTTAATAAATTTACTATCTTATTCGTTAATAATAAGACGAGTATAATAAAACCTTTCTTATCTTAATATAAAACTAAACCGGAAAAAACTAAAACTTTTATATTAATTTCTAGTTTTACTTTTACTTCTATTAACTCGTATATATAGATTCCGCTTATAACCGGGAACTTATTTACTACGCTTTTAAAGGAGCTGAGTTTAAATCCTTATATCTAGTAGATTAGACTCTATTACTCGAAGCTACCCTTTAGGGATTATTAAATAAGTATAAACGAGAAGAGGTATTATACGAAGTTTTAAACGTACTTTTCCCGTTAAAATATCTTCTTCTTATATACGCTTCTATCGAACTAGAAGGAGAACTTTAAAATATATAAGATAATATAAGTAACCGGAAGAGTAAGAATCGAGCTAATCTTTAATAATAATCCGAAACTAAAAATATTATATAAGATAATTTATCGGTTTTACTTTCGTACCGATTAACTACCGAAATTATCCGATAAAATATTACCTTTCTTCTTTAAATATATCCGATACTACTATAAAGATAAGTATTTCTGCTATAAGCGCTATAAATAAACGTATTATATCGTTTAGAGATTATCCCGATTTAAGCTAATCTCTTTAATATAATAAAAGAAGAATAACGTATAAACGTTATTTTTAGAGTATTTAAAAATACCGAGGCTTTCCGATTATATAATTAAAAGGTAGGTTTATAAATACGCTCGTTTTATATATTATTAAGAAAGCTATTAAACTTCTTCTATATAACTAGAGAATAGTTCTAATATAGGCTTAAGTATTTTTTTAAAGACTATATAAACCGATAAAGAAGGGGAAGAGATAATATAAAGCCTAAAATATACTATATAAACGGAAGAAGTAGAGACCTAGGAGACGATTCGAACGATAACTCTAATAATAACGACTTTATAAGAGACTATAGCCGGGGCGGTAGTCTACCGAGACGTCCTCTTATCGGAAACTAGAGTAGAGATAAGTATAGCTAAAAACGCGATTAATCGACTAGTATTCTCTAGCTACTTATAGACCTCCTATTTACTTATAAGTTTAAAAAGAATACCCTCGGGAAATTCGAGTTATATATAGATTAGAATAATATTAAAGAGCTTCTTAAAGTATTTTAAATAAATAATAAGATAATAATATAGAGAGACTTATTAACGTTTATCTAATAATATTAAATTTACTATATAAATATAGAAACTCGTTACTAGACTCTTTATTAGAATTTACTGATATATTTAACCGGCGTTATATATTTATAGTTCTAAAATACTTTATCGGATAAAGAATATTCTAATCTTATTATTTATTTAAATATTTAGAATAAATAAAAAGAGTATTTAATTATAAACTTTAATATCCCCTATAATACTACCGATAAGATCTTAAATATTTTAAAATATATATAATATAATACTAAAGATAATAAGAATATCTTAGACTTTACTTAACGCGTTTAATAGTTTATTATTCTAACTAAATAACTAGAAAGCTTTATAACCTATAATATATAAGATCGAATCGATAAGCTTATAGTTATAAAATACTTCGATAGATTAGCTTATAATATAAACGCTCGTATTTTCGAAAAGTAGCTTCGATCTAAATAAGAAACGTAATATATATTAGAACGAGAGCTAAGCCGGAATATAATATTAGTTCGCTAACTAACTCTAATAGAGAAATAATATTAAACGGAATTATTTAAAGAGTATCTTCTTCGAATATCTTTATTCGTTAAATATCTACCCGAGTCGTATTTATTATAACGCTTAATAGTACCTCGATTAAATTAAAGTCTTTTATAATATAATCGAACTATAAGATTATTATAAACTAGTTAAAGACCGGAATATATAAGATAGATATAATATAACAGAATACTATAATTTAACGTTAAAGACTATTAATAGTTAATATTAGATAAATAAAAGAGCTTAATAAAGATATATAATTTTATTCGAAACTAATAACGAGTAATTTAAAAACCGCTACTTTCTCGATTATAACTATACCTTTTAATAAACGCTATAGATTAAAGCCCTCCCGGTAGAGGATTCTCTAACCGGGATTATAAAATTTAGTTACGAATTTACTAGCGCTTCGCCCGTTAAGATTCTACCGGAAACGTATTTAAAGATTAAGCCGAATTTTTCGATATAGATAATAGTAGCTTATAATATAACGCTACTCGGGAAGAAGAGCTAATCTAAAATAGATATTATTTAATCGATAACGATATTATATTAATTATATTAAACGATCTTAAAATAAACCTAGATAAGCTATTAGCCGAAATAAACGAATTAATAGATAAAGATATATTAATTTAAGATAAATATATAATAATAGATAATATAAATATCTATACTTTCGATATTATACTAATTTTAAATCGTATTATAAACGAAAGTATATATTACGAGTATTATCTATTTTATTTAAAAGACTTATAATATACTACTTATAGCTTTAAAGCTCGAAATTATATCTAGTTCTTTAACTATAATCGCTATTACCGGGAAATATAAGTATACTTAATTATATCCGAATAAAAAGGACTAGTACTAAATTTAAACGCTTCTTTCTAAATATCTCTATTTAAAGGTTATAGATATATATATACTCGTACCGAAATAAAGGGAGCCTTAAATAAGCCTATATTTAACGCGTACTATAATACTAGCGCTTTACGATATATTATTTTATAAGCTATATTTAATTAGATCTTAAATACGAAAGTAAATTAGAAAGCCCGAGCGAATCTATAAAGGATCGGATATATAAATACCCTCGGGTAGGTAAAATTCTAGATCTTCTACTAAGTAATATTAAACGGAGAACCTATTATTATATCTGCTAATATAAAAGCTTAGATATTAGACCGATTAAATATAAGCTTACTAATCGGATAAGAGTTTATAATACTATATTAAGTAGATATACTTAATTCTATAGCTAGTATCTTATTCGGTTATTTTAATAGTATTATAATTAAAATATCGGTATTCGTTAAATTTATACTCCGGATTTATAAGGTAAACGTTAAGATTATTATAACTATTTTACTATAGTCTAACCGTATAGTACTTATTTTACTACTATTAATAAAAAAAATAAATCCTTCGTATTTAAGCTAAAGCTTAAAGGGTAAGCGAACGCTTTAATCGGTTACGAAATTATTAATATAATAGCTATAAATTAATTATCTTTTTTTTAAAAAATTTCTAAAAATACTCCTTTAAATATCTTAAAACCTATATTCGCTAATTATATAACGCGAACCGGCTAAAGTACTACTATTTAGACTTTATTAGATTATAATTAATTATCTTTTTATTATTTAAATATATTAAATACTCTAAATATAATTATTAACTTAACCGCCGAATTTAACCTATCTACTTTATTAAACGCTATAAACGAAACGAGTAAATAGCCTAATTCCGACGAATTTACTACGAACTCGTTAAACCCGGACTATAAATAATCGTAAAAAGACTATAATATTAGACTTTAAAAGTATTTCCGCCCGAATAATAAGCTAAATATTAGTAAAACTAAAAATTTACCCGAAGTTAAGCTATTTAATAACGTTTACGTATATCGTTATAGCGTTTAATTCGTTTCGGATATAGAGAAATTAATACGAGAATTTAACTATATATTTAAAGATATTACTAATATTAAGGTACCGGAAGAAGAATAAATATACGTTTTCTTAGTAAAAGGGTAGTAGAATTAAAAGATTATTTAATACTTATATTATTTAAGCGAAGAAGATTATAAAATTATCGATAATATAATAGACGGATTATATTAATAAGAGCGAGTAGAATAAGTAATATAAGCTATTTTTTTTAGTTTACTAGTATTTGTAATATAGAAGACTATTAACGGAAAACGAAAAAGCCGGATAATAGTAGACTTATATATTTTAAATAAGATAACTATTCTAAACGTATATTTACTATCGTTCTAATCTAATATTCTTAAAAATATCTATAGTAAGTTTTTCTTTATAATAATAGATATAAGTTCGTTCTTTTATTAATTCTAGGTATATCTTCTATATTATAAGTACTTTACTCTAATTAATTATCGTAATTAAAAATAGCTAAAAGTTACTTTTATAAGATTTCGGAATTTATCTATTTATATTTAATACTATATAGACTACGTTTTATATCCTTTTAAATAGTTTATAATAGTATTTATTAACGATATTATTATCTTCTTCGATACTACCGAATAGTATTTCGAGTATTTATAATAGCTCTTTATATTATTTATAGAAAAGTAAATCTCGTTATCTATTAAAAAGTTATTTATAAGCTACTCTTCTATTAAACTTCTCGGGTTTAAAATCGATAGCTTCGGGATATATAATATTTTTAACCGGGTTAAATCTATCTCTTAACTATAATTCTTATATATATTATAATAATTAAAAAAGTTTATTAAGCTAGCCGGATATTTATAATATCTAATACTACGATTTAATAAATATATCGATCTTTTATAACGTTATAAGATATAGATATTAGTAAAAGGGTATAAAGATAATAAACTCTTTAAAAAAAACGTATAGATAAATTATATATATTATATTTTATTCGAACCTATATTTAAAGAATAGCGTTCGTTTAATAACTTTAAATCCGTATTAATAAGAGAAAACGCTTTATTTTATTAAAATCCGGATAAACTATTATTTATCTAACTCGATATATTTAAAGAAATCGGTTTTTTAAATATCGTCTTTTAATTAGTAAATAACTTCGAGTAAGACCGGAAATCGTTTATCCCGCGAATTTAGATTCGTCCGTTATAATATTTAAATAAGATAATTAATATTACCGAATAGAAATATTAGCCGACCGAGCTCGAAATCGCTTATCTTATATAATTTATTTATAAACTCCGGATAATAATTAGATCTAACCGGAAATAACTTATTTATATATTAATAAACTACGCTATAATTATTAGTATTATTAAATAGACCTCGCTTAATATTATAGATAAGATTAAAATAAATATAAAACTAATCCTCGTATCCGAATACTTTAATTAATATAACTTAGATATTTATTATATTCCTAAAATAACTAATATCTTTATAGACGCTATCTTATAATTATCTACTAATTAATCGCTAATAGAAGATAAAGGTATCTTAGCGAAACTTTAGAAAGATATTATATTATTTAATATATCCGAGATTTATATCGATATAATTTTTAAAAACCGGATTCTAAAAGGGTATACTATTTATATTAATTAGATAAATATTATTTAATAACTCTAAAATAACTAAATCGAAATAGATATACTATTCGAACTCGATAATTAAAGACTCCTCTATTTAAAGAAGTTCTCTAGTAAAAGATAGTTATATATTCCCGCTGAAATAGCTATAGACCTTATCGCTAAGGCTTATAATACCTAGTATTATTTTAGCGAAAATAGGGTATAGTACGATCTAATAGACCGGTTTATAATCCGTAATTATCGTTATAAAGTATTAGAGTATATTAAAAATTACCTTATTTATATAATAAACTAAAATAAGAATTAGCTTTTATTAAGAGAAATATAGCTTATCTTTTCGCTATTTATTCCGTTTTATACTATTATTATAGACTTTATAATAATATTACTAAACGTTTTTTTAATAAATACTCTTTAAATACTCTCCCGAATTCCTTTTTTTAACGCCTTTTTATTAGTTATAGATAAATATAATAAGGCTATTATCGTTATCCCGGGTAATATTATATATATAGCGTAAGATTAAACGTAAGTCTTACTTCGTATATTCTACCTCTATAATTAAGATATACTGAGACGAATTATCTCTAATTATAATATTAAATTCTTCTCTAACTTCTAATAAGAACTCTAATTAGAGTTAAATATAAAGCTTACCTACTCGATAACTTAATACCCTTAGACTAATAGCTAGTCGGAAAGGAAAGATAAAACGATAGAATTAGTACTATATATATTCGCTATTATAAATCTTAATATTAAATAAACAGAGATTATTCCCTCGTTATAATTTAATTTAAATAATATATATAATAAGGCTATTCGATATTTAATAAACTAGCTATTATATAAGTTTAACTTAATAGGAATTAGCTAGCTCGGAGAAAGTATTTCTACCCTTACTAGAAACGTTTTCTAAGAAGAAACGTAACTCGCGATCGCCGAAGTCTAAATAGCTATAAAACTATAGTATAATAAGAAGTATTATTAGTTTAGGTTCTCTTTAAGAGATTAGATATATATTAAACTTTATTATAGCTATATATTATTAAGAAACCCGTTAAGAAAATACTCGTAATAATAGATAAGACTATTTTAAGTTATTTATAAAGTAAAAATATTAATATATAAGCTTAAAATTATACTATATATAAATATTTACCCGGTATTATCTATCGTCTATCTATCTTTAAATAAACTACTATAATTAGACTTATATAGCCGGGATCCGCTAGTAATAGAATTAGTAGAGATCGACGATAAAAAAGAGTACTAGTATAGTAAAGCGTATAGATATTATAAGCTTTAGAGAATCGTAATTAAATAAAAACGTAAATATAAGAAGAAATAGCTAAAAATAGAATATTTAGTAAAATAAATAGACTATCTAAGTTACTTTAATATATAGATACTTAAAAACGCGTTAAATATAGACGAGATAATCTAAGATTTCGAGTCGAAAAAAGAGAAGATAATAAAGCTTCGCGCGTAATTATTAATAAGACGAGAACTACTATTATAAATAATAGAATTTAGCGATATCGTAGTTCGGGTAAACGAAAAGGCGAACGAAGAGCTACTATAACGAAAGAGAAGATTTTTAAGAAGAAAGATAATAACGGCTTTATAGATACTATTATTAAAACTATTTAAAAACCTTCGATATTTTAATAGAAATCGATATTAGTATTATTATATTTAATAATAAGCTATTATATACGCTCTTATTATAAATATATCTTTACTAAATAAACTATTATAATAAATAAAATACGCTCTTATATATTCTTTTAAATACTTATACTTTACTAGCTTCTATTAACTTTCTAACCTTTACTTTCGCTATTTATTATTAACTACTAAGCCCTTATTTATTTAATTAAACTATACTTTCGTTATAAATTTACTAAGTATTCGCTATATACTTATTATAATTTTATTAACTTAAGACTATAAATATTCTTATTATATTTAAGTTCTATTTAATACTATATCTTATATCTAAAGACCTTAGCTAATAGTTCGCGCGATATAATCGTATATACGAATACTCTACTTATATATATAAGCTTTTAACGAATAGTATATTTACGCTTAATAAGTACTATTAAGTTATATATCTATATAGCGGAAAGTTAGTTATAACGAACTAAACTTCTATAATTAATAAATGCTTCGATATATTTTTAATTCGATAACTAACCGAGTAAATAATATTCCGCTAGATCTTTATTAATAAAAGGTATATTAACTTTACCGAACGAGAAGTTAAATTTAATATTTATATCTTATAAAGCGAACTCTTAATATATCTATATAATCGAAAAGTATTTTATATTAAAACTAAATACTATACCTCCGAGTACTTAATTCTTATTTAGATCCGCTATAATAGCCCTATCTACTATAAATAGAATCTATACTTATCTATTTAAATAGACTAGAAAAAGGAACTTATAGCGAGTTTAGATTAAGAGGGTTCTATAATTAATAAAGCTAGCTTTATAGATACTAATAGTATACCCGGATACTAAAGTAATAACCCTCTTCTTTATAGCCCCCTTACTACTCTTCCTACTAATAGCCGCTCCCGAGCTAAATATATTTATTATAACGAATAAGGCTAGTTTATTATAATTATTATATTATTTAATATAAATAAGAACGATATTAAGACCTTTTAATATATTACTATTAACGTTTAGTTTTTAGCTTATAATATATTAAACGCTAATTATTAGCTTTTCGGTTAATAATACGATTATAATAAGAAGTATAAAGAGGCTATAAAGGATTTTCTTCGCTATAACGAGAATACTTTATATATACCCGGAAGAGATTAGCTTAAAGCTATCCTTAACTAGCTCTTTTATAATCTAAACTTAAAGACTTAAGGTAGAAGCTTATAGACTTTAATCCGTATTATTAACGATAATAATAATAACCTAATCTATAATAACTAAGTTAACCTCTTCGCTATTACCGGATAGGACTTACGTAAGCGATATTATCTAGATAATAACTTCGAAGATAATAAATATAGAATCGGGTCCGATAAAATAAATATTATAATAAGAATTATTAACCGAGAGTAGGCTATATACTTCTATACTATTATAAACGATCTTACTAAAAACGGTAACTTTAAGGCTTTTACTAAGTTTCGCTATTATATATTCTTTATAACGAATATTTTAAATAGCTAGATCCTTACTCTTTTATATATTATTAATATCGAGGGTATACGAGTTAAGCTAATACTCTTAATAGACCGAAATACTATTATAATTATAATTTTATAAAAAATAGCTATTAAAATCGTCGATTTTATCCGATATATTTAAGAGCTCGATCTTAATACGCGTATCTTTATTTTTATAATAGAGTTTATCTTATATAACTTTCTATACTATCGTATAGACTTCGGCTATTTAAAGACTTAATTTACCGATATTGTCACGGTACGAGACATAGAAGAGGCAGGGCTCTTAAATCAGGTATATTTGTGAATATCAATCGAATCGTCGCTAGAGAAGAAAAGGAAACTAGAACTAGAAAGGCAGGCCTGTAGGGAAGCCTTAAGACCTAAGGTGCAGGTGGGGCTGCCAGATGGCTGCCACCTGGTCCGTGCGCTAGGGTTAGGGTCAGGTGGCCCATGCAGTCCCGCCACGCCGTAACAGATATTATAAGCTATATCGACGAAGCGGTATTTATTATTAAATAAAAGAAAAAGTACTTTAATAACCTTACCTGTACTTTTACTAAGAATTTTATATAATAAGTTTACGCTATATCTCTCTATACTAAAGGCTATAATATAATTAAAACTATAGCGTTAATTAACGAATAAGTTAAGTATCTTATTACCGAGGTAGATAATAGGGCTATAGAAGCTATATTCGGTAGAATTCCCCTTCTTATAAAAGAAGAGTTAAAAGCGCGCTAATATACTTAAAGTAAATTCGTTACGAATTTACTATAGATTTAATTAATAAGATAGCGTATATCGTTCCTATTATTTTTATTTACTCGTTTAGTCTAAAGACTATATATATTTAGACGAATATTATTAATATTATTACGAGCTTTTATATATTTATTACTCGTAGCCTAGCGTTAGTCTATAGTTAAATATATTTAAGCCTTTAAGATAAACCTTAACCTATTATTACCGGCTATCGTACCTATTATATTATACCCTTCTTACTAATACCCTTACTCTAAAAGTTTACTTCCGCTTATTTATATTATTTATTAATATACTTTCTATATTATATCTTTATAATAATTCTCTTTTATTAAAAGTTTATTTATTTTACTTTTATTTATTATATTATATAACTA